>CM055275.1:68062636-68137365 GCA_029237695.1 Conchocele bisecta
TAATCCTATAATTTTTAGGGGTAGGGTCCAAGTGACTTTGGTGTGGTATGGACATGGCACAAGGTCAGGTTGTTCTAATTTCAGGGCTGAATATATATTTATTTTGATGGAAATATTCTGTTCTGATTTTGAGATTTTCCCCCCAATGCAGCAGGTTGAATATGGGATCGAACACGTTGGACCGGCCTAAATAACCTTAGCTGTTTATAAGCCGTTCAACACCAACAACTACAACATTTATGCACTCATAGTTACATCAGTAGCCGATTTCATCAAAATTGCAAAGTGTACTTTAATATCTAGCAAAGTATACTTTGAGTGAGTAACCATTTATTTTTCCTGAAATGCATTATTTCATATAGAACTAACGACTGCATATATTTGATGATTAAAAGTATGCAGAATTATTATACTGAATTTATTACATTATCACAGCCAAAATGGCTGTGATAATGTAATAAATTCAGTATAATAAAACTTTATAAATTCCTCCCTCAGAGTATACTTTGCTAGAAAAGTATACTTTGCTATTTTGATGAAATCGGCTACATGTGCTACACTGGCCACACATGTCATAAGCCATTCTTTGTCACAACATATATTTCAGCCAATTAACCAACCGGGTAATTTCATTGTTTTAATGAGGTTGAGAAGAGTATAGAGAATTACCAGCAGCCCAGTTGTTGGGTACAGCATATATTTTATGAGACAGCCAGACCCCATAATTTGGTTGACTAACAAATCTGGGGCCCGTTTCACTAAACTTTATAAGACTAAAATGTTCGTAAGTGCAAATTTAGGATCGCCTGGAAATTGAAATTGATGGATTTACATTTATTGAGCATAGGCTGCATATGCAGCCTATGCTCAATAAATGTAAATCCAATAATTGTTTACAAGAAAACATTGTTAATGTGAAATTTACAGACTATTATAATTTTGCACTTACAAACATTTTAGTCATACAAAGTTTAGTGAAACGGGCCCCCCCAGGTCAGGTTATTCTAATTTCAGGGCTGAATCTATTTTTTTCTCCATGTAAATATTCCATTCTGATTTTGGGATTTTACCCCCACCCCCAATGCAATAGGTTAAAATGGGATCGAACCCGTTTGCCCGGCTTTACATGACCGTAGCTGTTGATAGGCCGTTAAACACTAATAAACAAACAAACATTCACTAAGCGAATGGATGGGTTGTGGCCTAAGGATTAGAACACCTGACTATCATTCCTGTTGATAGGCCGTTAAACGCTAATCTGCAAGCAACTAATCATCCGATCAATCTATCACATGTCCTGTGTGGGTGGTTGGTCGGGCGAACGTGACGGACTAAATTAACCTTTTGTTACCTCTCAGTTGATTGGGTTATTGCCCATTATAAAAGTAGTAATATTATTACTGATCCTACTGCTTTTGGGAGGGGGCCAATTTATTCTGGTGTGGCGAGGACCTGGCATCAGATCAAATGTTGTCTGGCCACTATCAATCAATACAATCCAACCAATCACAATTCACTAGTCAATCTATCAAAGATGACGCCCACTGTTGCCTGTTACCATGACACCAGTGGTCCTGTTGGAGGATCAACCAACCAATGTGTGGCTGTGACTGGAGAAATGGGGCTTATGGGATATGCGGATATTCAAACTTCTGTAGCCGATTTCACCAAAATTGCAACGTATGCTTATCTTGCTAAGTACACTTTGAATGAGAAATTTTCAATTTAATGAGAAATTTTAAGGAGAAACAATATGAAGTTTTATTAGACTGAATTTATTACATTATGCCAAAATGGCTGTGATGATGTAATAAATTCAGTATAATAATTGTGAATAATTTTAATCATCAAATATATACAGTAGCTAGTTCTATAGGAAATAATCCATTTTGGGGAAAATAAATGATTACTCCCTCAAAGTATACTTTATAGCTACGTAAGTATGCTTTGCAATTTTGATCTGCTACTGATCGTCTTGTCTTGCACACTCTTGAAGCCTGATAAGGATCAAAACTATGATTTAGAAACATTATCAGTGTTTCATTGAATGGATGCACAGGCTGATCTGGATCTACACTGGCTGAAAATCCCATAAGCCCCATTTCTCCAGTCCCTGGAGAACATGTACATGTACTTGTACAGGTAATATATGGGATTTAGTACTAAACCCATTGACCCGGCCTTAAATGACCTTAGCTGTTGATAGGCCGTTAAACCTCAACAAACAAACAAACATTTCTCCAGTCGTAGCCACATATATGGGTCGATCAGTAAATCAACAAACAGCCAAGCTACCCCATGTCCACTGTTACAGGTTGCTATGTCCAAGCTTGTCTGGTTGGAAAAACACCACACCACCCGTCAGACAGCCATAGACAGTCAATCAATCAATTAATCAGCCAGCCAACCTATTAACCAATAAATAAATCAATCAACTGTTGCCATGTCCAATGTTATCTGGATGGAGGAAATCCACAGTTTAATGGATACTCAAGCAATCAATATACAAATAAATCAATCACTCCAATCTGCTGTTACATGTTGCCATGTCCAATGCTGTGTTATTGGAGGAGCACCACATCATCATTCAGATGACCATAGACAGTCAGCCAATCAATCAATCAGTCAACCAACAAATTATCCAATAAATCAATCAAATCAAACAATCACTCCCATGTTCACTGTTGTAGGTTGCAGCCAATTAATCAATCAATTAACTGTTGCAGGTTGCCATGTCCAAGGTTGTCTGGTTGGAGGAGCACCGCGCCACCCGTCAGACGGCCATTGACAACGCTGTCCGTCTAGCTGAGGCAGAACTTCGCAGCAGAATGGACCAGGATGTGGAGATCAAGGTCGACAAGAAGCTTGAGGAAAGTGAGTGATTTGATTGGTTATCTCTTCCACCTAGCACTGATCTCTTATGGTTAGCTCTTTCATCTTTCAAGGTGTCGTTTGACTCTGTGATGCTAATTGTGACAAGTCTATCTAGCACTGTGCAGCAACATATGCTTTAACCTGGTACACTAATTGTAACAGCTAAGCATTGGCTTCATTGAGGCGGGCGTTGGTTGGGAGCATGCACAGGTAATTTAACAATGGGTTTCATCTTTACCAGAATCGCAATATCCCTGGTTTGGCTCTCATGTACGATTTTTATCTTTCTTGTTCATGCATGTCATGAGGCTAAAAATACGAAAAGAGTTGAATGAACCAATGAATTTAATTGGTTATCTCTTCACCCGTGCATAGGACTGTCCTAACTGCAGCAGTGCCTAACACTAAAGAATGGATCTTTCGACTTTGCCTTGTAATGTTTTATTCATTGTCTACAGATCAACTCCAGTGGCACAGTGAATCGCTGTCACAACTACAGAATGAACGAGAAAACTGGGAAGCTTTGAAGGAAGAGGAGTTAAAAACTCGCATTGAGGAAGAACACACGCAATGGCGACAAACAGAACTTGCAAATGAGCTTGAAGCTGAGCGACAAAAATGTTCCAATGATTTCGAGGAACGATTAGAATTTGAAAAGGACAGCTGGAAAGTTGTGGAATTGGAAACTGAGAAACTTAATTGGACGTTAGACTGGGAGCAGAAACTGAAGACCGAGAAAGACACCTGGGTGAGAAATATTCTGGAACCAGCCAAGCAGAAATGGAGGCTGGAGTCGGATGAGAGATTGAGATTAGAGAAGGATAACTGGCGGTGTCTGGAGCTGGAGCCAGAGAAGCTTAACTTAATGAAGGAGTTCGAGGATCGAGTGAAGAGGGAAAAACAGACATGGATGAGGCGAGAATTGCCAGTGGAGTTGGATAAGGAAAAGGCTAAACTTGAGAAGGTGAGTGCGATATACAGTAGAAGTTCGATCTCTCGAACCGGCAACAGACTCGAAAATTTTTTCGAGTCAGGCGTAGTTCGAGGGAAAGAAACATACATAATAGTCAAAGACTTGATTTCATCTAGGAATGCCACCACTGTTTGATGTCTGTGAATGTTGTTCAAATTAATGTATTCACATGTTATCTTGACACACCGAGTTAACACCACTTAATTTTTATACGACCGTTATGTTTTACCGCACGGCGGCGGGTGGGCGGGCGGCTGAAGAAAAAGCGCATAGTTCGTGTACACAACTCCTCTGAAACTGTCGATCGATCTGAAACTATAAAATATCGCCTTTTTAACTTAGCCATTTTTTCTTCATTTTTCTATACATTTCTATATACGGTACAGAGTTTGTGTACACAACTCCTCCGAAACCTTTCAGTCGATCGATCTGAAACTATCCACATGTCTTCTACACATATTGAAGATGTGCACCTTGTTGTTTTTATGCCGAAAAAATATTTTTTAACAAATATATCGCCTTTTTAACTTAGCCATTTTTTCTACATTTTTCTATGCAATTCTATATACAATACAGAGTTTGTGTACACAACTCCTCCGAAACTGTTCAGTCGATCGTTCTGAAACTATACACACGTCTTCTACACATATTGAAGATGTGCACCTTGGTGTTTTTATGCCAAAAAAGTATTTTTTAACAAAAATATCACCTTTTTAACTTATGTCATTTTTTCTACATTATTGTATCCAATTCCCTATCATTTCTACTTTACACTCTACTTTTCTATCTCTGCCTAAATTAGTATACATGTTTAGCACAACGAGATGAAGAAATAATGCTATAGACTTTCAAATTCTCATTAATGTTTCTTGCCTTGGTGACAGCTTCACATTTCTGCATCTTCGCTGTCTGGCCCATATTCGACGGGCGTATTTTGTGAATTGCGGCACTCTTGTTAAATTTGTGTTTTAATGGTACCCGCCTGTCATTACTCACGGGAAACAATTCAAAGAAACCACCAATCACGAAATGAGCACCTTGTTGGGCAAACAAATCAACCAACATCGGATTTACCTGTATGAGTTCTTGATAGTAATTAACGTTGTTCGACTGCCCAAGGGATAGCACCTGTGTTGGAGAATTCGAATTTGCCGTAGTTCGAGTTTGAGGTAAAGTTTTGAATGATTTATATAGGAATTTTTTTGGGACTGCAGGGCGAGTTCAAATTTTCCGTATTGTTTTACGAAAATCTGTTTGAGTAAATGAGAATCAGCTGTAACTGTGATACAACAATTCTAGAATTTTTATGTTGTTGGGTAGGGAAAATATAAATTGTTGGATAAGGAAGCAGTTAAACTTAAGGTAAGTGAGACAAGAGTGTATTATATGCTAGGACTGTAATATGGCAACTATAGGCGTGGATGAGGCGAGACTTGCCTGGTCTGGACCCCAGCCCCCCCCCCCTTGCTCCCGGCCAAAAAAAAGAAAATCTACAATACTCAGATAGTTGGATGACTTTTTTCGTGTCAGGAAATCACATCTGCGGCGATCCGGCATTTAAAAATTTCATGGGTCAGGACCCCCAGACACCCCCTCCCCCGACTACGATTTCGCGCTATCCTAAGGCCAAGATACCGGTACTCATGATTTTCCAAACTAAGTTTGATAACTGATTTATACGACTGGTCTGTGAACGATTTTCCAGATGATGTCCGAGAGGTTGAGACAGGAGCGGGAGAACTGGAGAACGACGGAACTACCTCGCCACTTGGAGAGCGAGCGGAGAAAATGGGGAGAACACGTGGAGGAGAAAATGAGAGAGGAGAGGAAAAATTGGAAAAACTCAGGTAAGATATAAATGTTATACCTTTTGGTTTCACTAAGCTTCGTACGACTAAAATGTTCGTAAGTGAAAATTTAGGATCGTCTGGAAATTTCAATTGATGGATTTACATTTGTTGGGATCTTCCTTTCTTTCTTTTGTGGATAGATGCCACCTGACAGTAGACACGTATATAATTTATGGATTATACAATTATGTTTTTGTTATCATTTAGTGTGCATCCAAAATGTCAACGGTGACCTCCCTGTTCACCATTCTATTTAATTAGTTATCTTATAGGGTAGGAATTGGCTTGTAGACCTTCCAAACCCTGGCATATGAGCCCGGAAAATGTGTCGAGCCAATGGCCGTTGGCCTGTTTTTCTTTCCAAATTTAGTATTGGTTGTAATGCCGTTGAAATGTGTGCTTTAAATTTAGGAGGTTATGAGACAGTTAATTTTACATAGCTAGTTCATTCTCCTACCACACTGTGTCAATGTGTCAGACCGTGTTAAGGGCTGAGTATGAGCACACATGATATATGGAGACTCGGCCGTAGCAGGGTTATAATGATGCTATTTGAGGGTCAAGGCAAAGAAGATCAAGGAGTGAAGGCTCCGTATGGGGTTGCGTTATGCAAGATATATGTTTTGGGGCCCAGCTTGTCGTTATATGCAGCATTTTTCAACATTCTATCAGTAAACCTGCAATTTAGATGTCTACCGCAGCTTGAATGTGTACCAATGGTAACTCAATTGATCACCCAATTAGTAAATCAACCAATTTGTAAATCATAAATCAATCCACCAATTAGTAAATCAGACAATCAACTAATTTAGTTAGTAAACCAATCAACCAATCAGCTAGTTAGTAAACCAATCAACCAATCAGCTAGTTAGTAAACTATCAACCAATCAGCTAGTTAGTAAACCAATCAACCAATCAGCTAGTTTGTAAACCAATCAACCAATCAGCTAGTTAGTAAACCAATCAACCAATCAGCTAGTTTGTAAACCAAACCAATCAACCAATCAGCTAGTTAGTAAATCAATCAACAATTAATTAACCACCAAACCAGTTAGTAAATGAGCCAACCAATTAGTAAAACAATTAACCACTATATATCCAGACCTGCCGGAGGAGATAGAGAAGGAGAGGAAGAAGTGGATGAAGTTAATGGAGGCGACACTCGCCAAGGAACGCGACAAATGGCGCAACCACGACTTGCCTGCGGAACTCGACAAGGAGAAACAGGTAAATTAACTGGTAACCCAGTCAATTAGCATTCAACATTTTCGTTGGAAGGTTAAACCGCTTGTCGTGGAGTGCACATGACAAGCGATTTACCATTCCAAAGACAAGGAAACACTGCAAACATAAAACAAAACAATAAATTCAGCATCATATAATCCCTGATAAAGCAGTGGCCCTAGTAGATTAAATTTTACTAAACACTAGGTGACTTTTTGTCGCACCTGCTTTAGCAGAGGCGCGACTATAGTCGGCGGCGTCCGCGTCGTCCGCTTTTTTTGTAAGACAAATGCGTTAAAGTTATTGTTTTTTCACAATATCTCTTTAACCCCTTGCCACACTTTCATAATATTTCACATCAATGTTTGTCTAGGGATGATGCTTCATTACGCACACCCCACATCCAAATTCTCAAGGTCAAGGTCATTTATTTACTTTTAATGTTCACTGGTTTTGTAACAGAAATGTGTTAAAGTTATTGTTTTTTCACAATATCTCTAACCCCTTGCCAGACTTTGATAATATTTCACATCAATGTTTGTCTAGGGATGATGCTTCATTACGCACACCCCCTGGTTTTGTAACAGAAATGCGTTAAAGTTATTGTTTTTTCACAATATCTCTAACCCCTTGCCAGACTTTGATAATATTTCACATCAATGTTTGTCTAGGGATGATGCTTCATTACGCACACCCCCACATCCAAATTCTCAAGGTCAAGGTCATTTATTTACTTGTAATGTTCACGGTCAAATGCCTCGGCAGGCGCGATACCGCTTCCGTGGCGGAATTCTTGTGTAGTGTTTGTCAACTGTTCTCCAATCATGTTTGCTTGACCTATGCCATTCTATAACTTTTCAACATCTCTTAAACGTACATGCCCACTCAGTAGGCACAACATGTTCTTTATAGGAATTAAATAAGTGTATAAGTGTGTCACTATTTCCACCAGTTCTATAAATTATGTGTGCCTGCTGAACAGATATAATCATTTAGTAATATTTATTTACTGATAGTGATGCGCGTTGGTATCAGGCTATTTTCATATGCAAAAGAGGCATGGTATTTTTGAATTATTTATAATAATTAAATGCGTAACCTGAAAAAAATCATATTTTCGACAGGTTATAAAGTATGATAATTGCACGTCAAAAAATAAATACAAAGTATAAATAATAAAATCCGTTAACATTTTAATGAAACACGCTTGTCGCCGCTGATATCAGTGTGGAAAGTTACGTCTGATTTTAAATGTATAATAATGCCAATCAATACGCGGGGTAATGGTAAATTAATTTTTATTTTGCAAAAAAATGTCTCAGTTGATCATCTGATATAAAGGACATTGTGTGGCTACTGAGTGGGCATGTATGTTTAAACAAATAAAACTCAATGAATCTATCAACATCTTGAGACAAAAACTCAATCAACCAACATGTCTTACAGAAATGGGATGAGAAGGTGAATGTGATGTTGGAGACGAGACTTGTGGACAAACTGACTGCTGAGAAAGATAAACTACAGAAGGTATGTCTCCTGGCCACTTCCTATAGTGACAGTTCGCTCGCTCATCTGTTACTGAGAGGGGAAATCAGACTTCTCATTGTAACTAGTTTAGATCCAGATATTTCAGATGAATGTCTGTGATGTTCCATTCAGTCAGTGAGGCGCCTGTTATGTTTTTTGCAAACATCAGGGGGCCGTTTCACTAATCTTCGTACAACTAAAATGTTTGCAAGTGCAAATTTAGGATCGTCTGGAATTTCAATTGATGGATTTACATTTATTGCTCAATAAATGTAAATCCAATAATTGTTTACAAGAAAACATTGTTAATGAGAAATTTGCAGACCATCATCATTTTGCACTTACAAACATTTTAGTCGTACAAAGTTTAGTGAAACGACCCACTGGGGCCCTGAGATAAAGTTTGTACGATAAAAATGTTCTTGCGAAGATTTCTATAATTAACATTGTATTATGGCTGCACTTCTCAAGCGACACGTGAGAGTCATTGAATCTGAACAAATCCAACAAAGGTTTGTCAGAATCGGCTGCTAATGGCAACTGTGCAGTAATTTTTATTTTTGCACTTACAAACTTCTTAGTCGTACAAAGTTTAGTGACACGGGCCCGGTAGCTCAATATCTCTGTTAGCTTAACAGAGAGGTTTTAAGCAACCAGGCCCAGGAATATGCTAAGGTTAACCCTTACTACGCTGAATTAAATGTTGTCGTCTGCTGGAAATGTTTTATGTTCAATATTTCTCATTCGCATGTGCTGTCAAAACCAGTTTTTTGTTAAGAATTAAAGCAAGTATGAAAAACAGCAGACGGCCATTTCCGTCAACAGCGTAGGAAGGGTTAAGTGATTGTTGGGCCAGGGGCCCGTTTCACTAAACTTCGTACGACTAAGAAAGAAGTTCGCAAGTGCAAAATTGAAAACCACAATAACATATGTTCTAACAGTCGATTTTGAAAAATCTTTTGTGGATGTGATACATTTACTGACATGAACCTGTAGGAACACAATGGTTGCATTAATGTTAATGTGAGAAGCAAACTCATAGAAATCTGCGTACAAACATTTTTATCGTACAAAGTTTAATGAAACGGGCCCCTGATGTGCAATGCGCTTGTATGGTGACACAGGCCATACGCCCCATTTCTCCAGTCACAGCCATATTTATGGCTGTGACTGGAGAAATAGGGCTTATGGGTTTTGCGAACAGTGTAGTTCCAGATCAATCCGCACAGTCTGATCAGGATCTGCACTGTTTGCCATTCCATCAATGAAACACTTGTCATGATTTTACCAAGCAAAATAGATTATCATCGGGCTACATGAGAGCGCTATTTCATCCAGACCTACACTGATGGCATAAGCCCCATTTGTCCAGACACATTTACGTTCACTGTTATTGAATGTTCACCGGTTTGCTTGGTTGGTTGCACGTTTTCTGGTTTGGACACGGGGAAAATGTTCACAGATTGTAAATATAAATTAATTGTCGTGTCTTACCAGTTAGATTTTTATTCTCTTATATGCATGTAACATAAAGATGTACGGTATGCAAGTAACTGAACATAATGCTGATACAACGGTGTGTACTACTATGTATAACTTCAAGGCTAATTTCAAGGCTGAATATTTTTTTTTCTCTGTAAATAGTCAGTTCTGATTTTTGATTTTCACCCATCATCACAGGTGAAATATGGGATTCAACCCTGTTAACCCGGCCTAAAACGACCGTAGCTGTTAAACACCATTAAATTAACATTAAATTGTTTTAAAACAGACATAAAACTTGAGTCAGTCGAGATTAATCTACTATCAAACAAACATTATTGATCAAAATGTATTTATTTTTTTGTCATTTCACTCTCTTGCCCAATAAACCAAAATAAACAATGTAAATTTATCTGCTACCGTAATATCCCTAAATATTCAGACACAAGTTATTCTAGGAAACATATAAATATCTGGGGCCTGTTTCACTAAACATTGTACGACTAAAATGTTCATAATTGCAAATTTGCGATCATCTGGAAATTTCAATTAAAGGATTTACATTTATTGAACATAGGCTCAATAAATGTAAATCCAGTAAGTGTTTACAAGAACACATTGTTAATGTAAAATTTACAGACTATCATAATTTTGCACTTACGAACATTTTAGTCCTGGCTTCCCAATGTTTGAGGGTTTGTATGGTTGTACTGGTTTATCGCGATAATAATATATTTGGATACAATTTGTGTTGGGAAACCCCTTTTAAAAGGGGTTTCCCAAAACAAATTGTATCCAAATATTTAGGATTATTACTGTATATTAAAACCCATGTAATACACACTACTGGTTTGTATCATTATGTAACCATAGTAACAAGGGGTTTCCCAAAACAAATTGTATCCAAATATTTAGGATTATTACTGTATATTAAAACCCATGTAATACACACTACTGGTTTGTATCGTTATGTAACCATAGTAACCCAGTAATCACATACTTTACTCGCTGTGTACCCATATGTATATCTGACCGGCACCGTATAATGTCCTTTCTGTAATATCTCTAAATCTTGTACATTGCATCTACCGTACAAACTTTTGGCCATTAAACATATCAAATCTAACAAAGTACTTTTTCATCAATAACAAAAAAGTCACCCTCCCCAAAAAATAATATTTGATGAAATTCCATCAAATATTGATTTTATTACGAAAAAACAATTTTCCTATGGGAATTTAACATTGGGTCTAAAAATATATTTTTTAAAATATTTGTTTATTTCTGGACCGTTTTTCGAAATCTAACTATTGTTTTCTTATTTACATCATTTCCAAGCTACATCTCGCCAGGTTTCAGAGACAATTTTAAAAAAATCCTTTCTGCCCCATGTTAAATTCCCATAGGAAATTATTTTTTTCGCAAAAAAAATAAAATTTGATGGAATGTCATCAAATAAAATAATTTGGGAGGGTGACTTTTTTGTTATTGATGAAAAAGTACTTACATTTAAATATTTTTTAGATTTAATATGCTTAATAGCCAAAAGTTTGTCGGCAGCAAAACGTGGAACAGACAGTAGTAAGACTTGTGGATATGTTTATATAAAAAATTCTGAGTATGTTCTCCAAATTTGTACAGAAAATCATGAAGTTTGCTTGGTCAAGGCTGAGCTGTGCTCAGTCTCGGCCAATGAAGGTGCCTGATTTCGTGTACGAATTTGGAGAATATACTCAGAAATGTTTGTACATGAGAACGGATTACATGCTCTGACTATTTTAAAGCACATGCAGAAATTTGAGACACTCCATAATATCTCATGCAAAATATTTACAAAATTTACGATATTTTCAGTAAGTGACGTCGAAAGTTGACGTAATTTTCATTGCAATGCGGAATATAATTGTATCATCATTCGACATCATTTACAGAAAATTTCATAGTTTCTGTGACTATATTTCATCAAAAAATTTCATTTCTGTGACTATATTTCATCAAAAATGTTCATTTCTGTGACTATATTTCATCAAAAAATCAAATCTTTTGCACTATATATTCTATGTGATTGGAATGTATGGACTTACCTACTGTCATTTAGTATTAGATAGGTAATTGTATTCAGGGCTCCAGATAAGCTGATTATTTGCTTAAATACCCAATTAAAATTGCCAAAAACCCAATTGAAATCAGAAGTAGCGAGTATCAAAAAGCAATACAAAATTTGTGGTACATTTATCATGCTGCAGAAAACAATAAACAGACCACAAATATATCATATTTTTCTTATTTTCCATGAAAACACATCTTGGTATTTCATTAGAATTGTCTCCAAGGAGACAGTTCTAATGAAATACCAAGACATGTTTTCATTTCAAAGCAAACTATTCAATAATTGCTGTCTGTTGATGTGTAAACAATAGTGTGATTTTATTTTACCCAATTAAAGCGACTCCACTCCAGATGAGGGGTAAAACGGATACTATTTTAAATAAATAAGTACCTAATGATGTAACTATTGCGACAGGTTTAAAAATTATAAGTGGCCAGTATAGATATTTATTTATTTAATATTAATTAATTTGTTGGGAGTAGCGCGCGTTACTCCCATTTATTTTTATAATTCGCGCTATACTGATATTGCCCGTCACGTGGTATCATGTAAACTAGGGGTCATCTCAAATACGCCATTTGTATTATAAAGTCGGATATACTTGCTCATATTGGCATATATTGATGTAGTTTCGCTGTAAACTCGTTACAATTAGTTTATTTATCTGATGTAACCCGAAGTCCGATTTCTGGAAATGTGTCTTTTGTAAAATAATTGGTGTTTCAATTGTGTGTTTTGAGACGGTCCCTCGGAAGAAAATTGCCGATGCGATAGCACGTTCGATGCAAAATACATACTTTCTACATATTTAAACAACATCTGTGGTCTGCCCTAGGTAAAAGTAAGTTATTTGGAAATGTATTGATGTTGAAACACATTCGTTTCATATAGAACGCCTGTGTATAACGCTAATATGTATCAAGAGTCGGACATTGTTGATATAGCTGGACGCGATGTGCGCATGCCCGGAAGTATGATTTGTGGGCCATTTGTGTCACGTGGGATTACGTACGGCAAGCAGGTCGTAAGTAAAAATAGAATTGGAAACGGAAAAGCCCTTTCGTATTGGGACGTATAAAGTACGATTTAACGCGAATATAAACATCCGCCAACCGAAAATGAGCTCGCAATGTGTAGATATATAGCAAATGCAGGTAAACATCGCGTGAAAAAAATACAGTTCACTGTAATCCCATCTGGAGTGGAGCCGCTTTAAAATTTTGAAATACTCAATTGCTTCAGAAATGATGGAGTGACAATACTCAATTACTAATTCCTTATCTGGAGCCCTGTGTATTTCGATGTTCATGTTACCTGCATGCGCTTTACCTATAGGGACAGGTGTGTAGTGTTGAAAGGGTTAAGTACCCTAATGAATTCAGTCCATGCGATTTCTTCCATTTCAGGGCTGAACAAAAAACAAATTTCCGTAAATATTCAATTCTGATTTTGGGATCTTCCCCCCGTCAAAGCAGGTGCAATATGGGATTCGATCCCGTTAACCCGGCCTGAAATTCCCTTAGCTGTTGACAGGCCGTTAAACACCATTAAATCAAATCAAATTTTTCTTCCATGCATGGCATTATAGGACAGCGAGATGAAAGTTCTGGAGGCAATCGAAGAACACCAGGAGGCGTGTAAAATTGAACTCAAACACCAGATAGTAAAGGAAAAAGAGAGACTAGCATTCAAGACTGAGTCAGAGATACAAGAACGATACGCGGCTGAGAAGAAAATCTGGAAAGAGATGGTAGATCAGGAACTGAATCAGAAATTGGATATCGAGCGAGAGAAATGGAAGCAGCTATCGGAATCCGATATTCAGAAGAAGTTAGAATCGGAGAAAGAGAGATTAAGGTCGTATATGACTGCCGATTTGGATAATCAACTTCATAACACTGCCGAGAAACTTCATCAGAATCTAGAAATTGAGTACGAGGAAAAGTTATGTAAAGAGATAGAGAAGCATAAGTATGAGCTTAATGAAGAATGGAAAGAGAAATATGATCATCTGAAAAACAGGCTTGAACACGAAGCCCATGAGAGGCTGGAAATGGAGCAGGATATGTTGAGGTCTAGATCAGAGCATGAGTTGGATGTGTGGAGATCAAGGAGTGAGCATGAGTTGAACCGGAAATTGGAGTCGGAAGAAGGTAACTGGAAGAAACAATTTGAGAAGGAACTGAACCTGAAGCTACAGAAGGAGGAGTTGAAATGGAAGGAGATGATTGAGAGTGATATACAGACCAGGTTGCAACACGAGCGAGATAAATGGACGATTCAGAAGAATACGGAGTGCGAGAAACGAGTGGAGGAGGAGAGAAGAGCATGCGAGATGAAGAAAGTACTGGAATGGGATAGAAGATTGGACGAGGAGCAGGAAAAATGGCGGCAGCGGTGGGATGTAGATGGGAAAGGGGCGGAGTCTCAGTTAACTGAGAAAGTCAGTGCGATAATGAAGGATGATTTAGACAGGGAGATGGAGAAGTTTAGGAGTGAAATGGAGGATGAATATCATCGGAGATTACAGCACGAGGTTTGTTGGGGTGTAATATATGGCTGTCGCTAAAATGTATTAATTTGGGTTTAAATATATTTGCAGCTGTGACTGGACAAATGCGGCTCATGAGATTTGTGACCAGTGTAGCTCCTGATCAAATAGCACACTCCTGTAGTTTGATAATGATCTTTATTGCTTGCTAGCAGGATAACGGGTGTTTCATTGATGCAATGGTGAACAGTCCAGATCCTGGTCAGGCTGTGCGGATCTGGATCTACACTGGTCACAAAATGCATAAAACCGTATTGTTTCCAGTCACAGCCACAATTGTAGATACACCACCACCTCCTGCGCTAATCTTGCCAACATTTGTCAATTCCTTTACTGCAAAATACTTGAATATATTGCTCTTGAACGCAATTCAAGCACAGCCGATCAAACTGCTTGATTGGCATATAGGAAGAGGCAGTAGGACAATATTACAGGCACTGTCTGTAGTAACGTCTTGATGCCACCTGGATGCTTCTCAAGTAAATATGAGACTTGGCCATTGTCCATCCTCTACATGATACACATGTGCGTTGTCTACTGTTAAAATGCTGTGTATATCATGACTTATTGTGGTAAGATGAGAAACTGTTTAGTTAAAGTTTCTTCTTCTTGATTTCGAGTTGATATTGCCAATAGATGTTCAGCTACGTTGGCACCTGGTCAAGATTAACGCAGGCGGTTGTATAGATGGCTTGTAATACTGGTATTTCTTCCTAACGTGTGGCTTTATCGTTGCCTTACTTTTCTTATCTTGTAGGACTGAGAACACCAAACTGTGCTTCAGCTTATTAACACTTGAAATGCCGGAAATTAAAATTGTCGTTTGCTGTTTTATATTTTGTCTTCTTTCAATAAAAACATTGTTTGACAGCACTTTAGAATCATTTCCAATGGAAATGATTCTAAAGTGCTGCCAAACCATGTTTTTGATGAGAAAAATAACAAATAAACAGCAGATGAGAACAATTAATTCAGCATTGTAATGGTTAACCCTTAAACGCTACACACAACAATTGTCGTCTGTTGTTGTTTAATGTCTTGCTTTATTTCTCCATAAAAACATGGTTCGACAGCACTTCAGAATCATTTCCAATGGAAATGATTCTAAAGTGCTGTCAAGGCATGTTGTAAATTATTCTAAAGTTCTCTCAAAGCATGTTTTTGATGAGAAAAATGGAAAATAGAAAATAAACAGACGAATTAAGATAGCGGTATAATGGTTAAGCTTTTATATACAGAAATATGAATCTCACATCATTTGTAGCAATTGTAGAATTTGTCCTCCCGCACTGCATATTCACCCAATTGAATTAGAATATAGTTATGTACCCTGTGTGAATCATTTTAGGGGGGTAGCCTCGCGTTCACGGGTATCGGTGGTCTTGTTGTTTAACATGTATATGTATTTAATACAGACATTATAGCTGTGTGATATTTCACGATTCAACCTTATCTTAACCCTTAGCCTGCTGATCGCGAAAACTGTCGTCTGCTGTTGCTTTATTTTTTGCCCTGTTTCTCAATAAAAACATGGTTTGACAGCACTTTAGAATCATTTCCAATGGAAATGATTCTAAAGTGCTGTCAAAGCATGTTTTTGATGAGCAAAATCGAAAATAAAACATAAACAGCAGACGACAACATTTCATTCAGCAGGCTAAGGGTTAATGCGTTCCAGCAATGAATTCATCTGTTCAGACTCCTGTGTTGACACATTTCTGAATTTGAAAACACCCGTTCTGTCACCAACATCAGATCCGGTTGTTCACTGATATCCAGGCAATATAAACTTGGCAGTTTTGAGGCCCCGCAAGGCTTTTGAAAAGTCGGTCAATACGCACCAATCGTCCAAACTGTTATTGGAATGTCAGATTATACATGACTACTGAAAGAATTGATGTATTAATGCTTCTGTTTTGCTAAATTAATTACTTTAATAATAAAAAATGAATTGCATACTTGGCTCAAATCGGTAGAATTGTCAACAATTTGACAAGGAATTTAGCACTGGCGAGTATGAATAAACCATGAAAAAACACACAAAATGGAATTCAGTTTCATCCAACAACACTGACATTCACCAATATACAGTCTAATCACATCATTATACATCATTCATTATACAATCTAATCACATCTATGCTGGTCCATTACCAGTACCGGTAGTCGTAATGCGGCCCTTGTGCTCAAGGTCAAGGTCAAATGACTTAGAAATTGGTATTCATTTTTTTTTTAGTTTTTGAGTGGTACATGTATATCCATTAATGTAACTGATTTATTTTTCCATAGAGTTATTCCCCCTTGTACACTGGCTACACCATTGTGACTCTTGTTCTGATGGTTGACGGGCAAACATGGTAGGCCCTCATTGTGCGGAGTCAATCTGGAAACAACCAATCAATGTGCTTGTGTATTTCATATAATTAACTGTTTCGTTAAGTTTTGTTTCATCAATAGACAGTTGGTGTTTAAACTTCCTACGCTGTTGACGGAAATTTGCCGTCTGCTGTTTTTCATTTTTGCTTTAATTCTTAACAAAAAACTGGTTTTGAAAGCACATGAGAATCGTCTCCAGTGGAGACGATTCTCATGCGCTGTCAAAACAGGTTTTTATCTAAAAATATTGAAAATATAACATTTCCAGCAGACGACAAAATTTAATTCAGCGTAGTAAGGGTTAATGTCTTCTCTTTGCTAGAGTAATTTGTTTTCATTTTGCTTTATAGCCAGCTTTTAAAAAAAGAGTAAACTCACCTCTTACTAAATACTTACTAATGTTTTTGTGTTTTGTGTCATCATCATAAGTAACATTAACCCTCTCTTTAACCTTTCACCCCTAAATAACTGCAATGGACTGTGATATGTTCATTTTCCGACTAATCCAATCGTCAGAAATGATTTTCAGACAAGTTCATTTATAAAAGCCCCGTGCAGGCACCGGGGCGGGATCAACTGATCCTGAGAATAGTGCTGCAGTAGCCATTGCTTGTCGTAAAAGGCGACTAAACTGGCTTAACGATTGGGTTCATACTTTCCGGAACCCACTATACCGGATTTGGCCCTCATGTACATTTTTGGCTTTCTTGTATGTGAGAGTTGAGTCAGGCTATGCCCCATATATAAAAGTAAGATTAGCGCTAATCCTATTACTTTTAGGGAATGGGATAAATGATGCTGGTGTGGCGAGGGCCTGGCACCAGATCAGGTTGTTCTAATTTCAGGACTGAATATATATTTTGATTGTAAATATTGAGTTCTGAAGTTGGGATTTACCCCCCTCGGACAGGTGGATACGGGACTCGACCCCGTTGACCCATCTGCGTGTAGACTCCCTGAGGCTTGTACCTCTATGTCAGAAAAGCGGACGTTAAACCCTATTCACTCACTCACTCACTCATTTATAAAAAGTGGGTGTTTTTTTCTTCTAAAATGATATGAATTTTACTTGCAAAAAGTGGAGATCGTGACAAGCCGTCTCCTCTAGATCATTGATGTGGTGTTGCTTTCAAGGGTTAAATGGAAGTTGGTTTATTTGATCTAATCCTGATTGTGTCAATATTATTAACTTTTTACAATTATTGTACAACTGTATTATTCTTTTTGTATGCAAAAATAATGTGCTGTCCCATCGATTGTGATTTTAGAATTGACTTTGTGTGGCTTTGTTATTATTGGATATTCCATTTTTGGGTGACTACTGTCAGTTTCACGAAACCTGCCCAAATTCTACGGCTACCGGTATATATACAATGCAAAAACACTTTTTTTTTTGGATAATATTAAATTTTATCAAAATTTAACCCTTTCAACACCAAGTAACTTAATAGGATGTTCCGTGCCAATGTTTCATGCTATTTCATTAATTTTGTTCATTCAAATTATCCCATTCTTCTAAAAGGGTAATCTGTACGACGTTTAAAATTATTAACAAACAGTGGAGATCCTGATGAGACGGCTCGTTACGAGCCGGCTCATCTGGATCTCCACTGTTTGCAAACATTGTCTCTATAGAGGTCTGTGGTGTTGAAAGGGTTAAGAATCGACCTTGTTTTTATTTCATGAAATTTGATCCAATATTGATTTTATTGCGAAAAAACAATTTCCACATGTTAAATCCCCATAGACATCTTCACAGAGTCTATAGGGATTTAACATGGAATATATCTATGGGGATTTAACATGGAAGACAATTCGTTAATTTGTCGGAACAAATTGTTAATTCAAGAGAACAAATTGTTAAATTGAGGGAACGATTTGTCATTTTGTGGGAACGAATTGTTAATTCGAGGGAACAAATTGTTATATCGTGTGGACCAATTGTTAATTTGAGGGAACAAATTGTTAAATTGTTAAATTGAGGGAACAAATTGTTATTTTGTGGGAACAAATTAATAAAAAAAATCCATGTCCTCCGTAGAAATCCAACTTGTTTGAGTGGAAAATGAAGAATTTGTTGAGGCCTGAACTAGAGATCAATAGCTAGATCGCGTGTGCAGTGTCATCCATGTCCTCCGTAGAAATCCAACTTGGTCGAGTGGAAAATGAAGAATTTGTTGAGGCCTGAACTAGAGATCAATAGCTAGATCGCGTGTGCAGTGTCTTTCTTTTGTTTCTTTAGTATGCTCTGTAATACTATTGCTGTTATATTAATACGCTTGTTTGATTTGAATCTGTAACATATTATTACGGTAATGAGCCATTATAGCATTTGAATGATATTCAATTCGTAATACGTAGTTAACGAACATGATTAATCTATTACGAACTTACATACATGTACTTGTAATATTGGTTGATATCCAATGTTTATATGCAAGTGTTAGGGTGATTAATTTATATTAATTACGCAAGACAGTTCCAATAATTAATGCTAAAGGAATACAGAAAGCTATTACATTGGTAACTGTTACTTTATCATAAGTGTTTTGTGTATATTCATAGCAAGGTTAATCAACTAGGCAATAATTTGAAATACAGGATTAATTTCCTTTAGTTAGTAAGATTAGTACTGATCATATTACTTATGTCGTGTGGGTTTTAAGTGAGTCTGGTGGGATTAGAACCTGGCACCAGGTCAGGTTATTCTTATTTCAGGGCTGAATATATATTTCTTCTGTAAATATTAAATTCAGATTTTTGGGATTCCCCCCCATCCATAGTAGTAAAATACGAGATTTTACCCCATTAACCGGGCCTAAAATGACAAGTGCTGTCAAACCATGACTTTGATGAGAAAAATAAACGGCAGACCTAAATAAATTTTAAGGGTTAACCTGGGATACAACTACAGAGCTCCAGTTAAGGTGCGTAATTTGGAGGTAAATTTCTTATTCAAATGGCAAGTTGGGAGTGCTTTAGAATCGTCTCAATGAGACGATTCTAAATGACTCCCAACTTGTCATTTTTGATGAAGAAATAACAAAATTTCACCCCAAGTTGGTCAAATTACGCACCTTAACTGGAGCTCTGAACTATTGTCTCCAATTATTAGCGATGATACATTCCACAATCTGGCACCAGATCAGGTTATTCTATTGAATATATGTTTTTTCTGTAAGTATTCAGTTCTGATTTTCTCCCCACCACAGCAGGTGAAATATGGGATTCGACCCCGTTAACTCAGCCTTAAATGACCATAGCTGTTCACAGGCCGTTAAACACCATTAAATCAAATCAAATCAGTCCTGATTTTAGGATTGTCCCCCATCACAACAGGCGAAATTTGGGATTCGACCTCGTTAACCAATCCTAAAATGACCTTATATGTACAGGCCGTTAAACACCATTAACGCTGTGCGTGCTAGCGGTGAAAATAACATTCAACAAATATTACGAATATTTTTCTTATTATTTAAGACATATTCATGATATTTACGGGGAGAAATAAAAGAAAATGTAATTAATTGTCGTCTGCTATTTTTGAACTATCAATAGCCCACCAATTTCCCACCATGCAGAGTTAAATTAATACAAATTAAATCCACAATCTGGCCGATGGTGAAACCCTGTTTGTCATTATCTGTAGCCTATTTCATCAACATTGCAAAGTATACTTTACTAGTAAAGTATACTTTGAGGGAGTAATCATTTATTTTTCCTGAAATGCATTATTTCATATAGAACTAACAAATGCATATATTTCATGATTAAAAGTATGCAGAATTATTATACTGAATGTATTACATTATCACAGCCGTGATAATGTAATAAATTCAGTATAATAATAATTAATAAATTTATCATAAAATTGAAACTTTCTCCCTCAAAGTATACTTTGCTAGGAAAGTATACTTTGCAATGTTGATGAAATAGGATACTGATTATGTTACAGGTCAGCCTAATACAAATTAAATTCACAATCTGGCCGATGGTGAAACCCTGTTTGTCACTATGTTACAGGTCAGCCTGGCGCTAGAAGACGCCCGTGAGGATTGGCACAGGGAGCACACAATGGAAATGTCGATTAACGTCACCAGTGCCGAGGCCTCACAAGGGTTACTGCGGGAGGTAAGGATTCGAGGACACTTAGCTCTGCAAAAACTCTTCTATGGACGAATTCAGGACTGAATTCTAATGAAATTCCAAGACATATTCATGATATTTACAGGGAGAAATACAAGAAAATATGATGAATTTTGTCTGTTATTTTTGAACTGTTTATAACTTTAAAATTTCCCAGCGTGCAAAGAGTTAAAGACAGGTTCTAACTACTGATGAATTGTTGTTTTCAGGAGATGGAAAGCCTTAAGCAGCGTAACGACAGCCTACAGTCGGAACTGCTCAAACGAGAGGAAGAATGGATAAAGGAGAAACAGAATCTCCTATCACAGAAGGACGGAGAACGTCGCCGCGCGATCACCGACGTCCAGGAACAGAACGAGTCCGAGTATAAACAGTTCATTATGGAACACCAGAATACACTGGAACAGGCGCTGAAGGCAACTCGGGAGCAACATATCAAGGAAAAGGTAGGGCAAAGAAACATTCTCTCTTTGTATGCTCCCTATGCGATAGCAAGGAGGGGGGGCATATTGCGTTGCACATTGAGGTTCCTTCCTTCTGACTGTCCGTCCGTCCGTCCGTCCGTCCATCCGTCCGTCCGTGTACATTTATGTCAAAAAGTTTGTAACAGTTTCTCCATCATCTAATATCTTCAATACTACTTGAAGGATTGCTTTCATATTTGGACAGTTCATTCATCTGAACATGTGTGACACACTCGAACCACCAATGACATCATCTTGACCTTTGTGACCTTCAAAGTGCTGAAACACTTAGCCATTTTCCTACTTCAGACTTTGAGACTTTCTCAAATGACTTTGAAATTTGGGCAAATTTAAAATGTTCTTTTTTACACACAATCTCTAGTTGGAGTCCATTATGCCATGGAGGCATATGCATGTTTTACAAACATAATGTCTCTGATCTCTGCAACATGTAAAACATACAAAACAAAACAGTGACAAATATTATATATGGCTGTGGAATGGGGCTTATGGGTTATGTGACCAGTGTAGCTCCTGATCAAATTGCACACTCAATTAGCCTGATAATGATATATATTGCTTGTTAGAAGCATGACAGGTGTTTCATTGATGGAATGGCAAGCAGTGCAGATCCTGATCAGACCTGTGTGCATGCACAGGCTGATCTGCATCTACACTGGTCGAAAAACCCATAAGCCCCATTTCTCCTGTCACAGCCACATAAAAGTACCTACTGTCTGTTCCACGTTTTGTTGCCGACGAACATTTAGCCATTAAACGCATTAAATCTAAAAAATATTTAAAAGTAAGTACTTTTTCATCAATAACAAAAATGTCACCATCCCCAAAAAAATTACTTCATAAAATTCCATCAAATATTGATTTTATTGCGAAAAAATGATTTTCCTATGGGAATTTAACATGGGGAGTCAATTTCCAAAACTTTTCGTTTTTTGATCCTGAAAAAATGTGGAAATTGACCTTGGCGAGATAATAAACTTGGAAAAGTCGCAGGAATACTGGACGAGCCTTCGTCCAGTATTCCCGCGACTTTTCCAAGTTTATATAGCTTGAAAATGATGTAACTAAGAAAACAAGTTAGATTTTGAAAATCAGTCCACAAGACCCCATGTTAACCCTTTCAACCCTAAGGAACTGGAATGGACTGTGATATGTTAATTTTGCAACCAATCCAATCATCGCAAAATGATTTTCAGACTATTCCATTTATAAAAAGGGGGTATTTTTTTTTGTTCACAAAAATAAGAAAATTACTTTCAAACAGTGCAGATCCGGATGAGACGGCTCATTACGAGCCGGCTCATCTGGATCTGCACTGTTTGCATAAACCGATATAGCGGCCTTTCGGGTTCAAAGGGTTAAATTCATGTCAAAACAATATTGCTTTGTCGCAGCATTGGACGTCATCTGGAACTTCTTCACATTGTTCCTTTGGCACAACTTTAGAGTATAATAAAAATATGACAACGGTTTCACATATGAATTTCCTGTTGAATGGACATCAGTTGAAGAGACGGTTAAACCTGTGAATAAAGGCCAGGCATGGGAAGAGAAAAGACTGGCCTTTATTCACAGGTGGTGTTTGTTTGCAGGTTAATTTATGTAGTAGTTTAATAATTGTGAAACAAAAAGAGTGGCTACTATGCACAGGTAATTGCTATTCGGAGGTGATGTTTAACACAAGTTTTACTGTATATCTTATATTTCAGCTGGAGCTGGAACAGAGGTTCAGTGAGGAGATGAAGGCGGGCCAGTCCCGGGAACACAACCTCAAGGACCAGCTGCACGACTCAGTCAACAGCACAAAGGTATGTGTGATCATTGTGACGTTATATTGTATTGTTAATTAGCACATGAGATAATGGGATCGTGAGAGAGCCGTTTTTGTTGCGCCTGCTTTAGCAGAAGGCGCAACTACAGTCCCGCTTTTTCTGTCCGTCATCCGTGTCGTCGTCGTCCGGAATGTTCGAAAGTTTGTACAAGCTTTGTCATCATGGTATAACTTTATTATTACATGAAGGATTGCTTCAATATTTGGACACTTGATACATGTGAGCATTTGGAACACACTCATGCCATTAACCTTGAACCTTGACCTTTTTTACCTTCACATTTTTGTGGAAACACTTAGCAATTATATTGCTTCCAAAAGTTTGTGCAAGTTTCTTCATCATGATATAACTTTAATATTACTTAACGGATTGCTTCAATGATTGGACACTTCATACATGTGATCATTCGGAAACACCCTCAGGCTGCCATTTACATGACCTTTACCTTTTTTATCTTCACATGTTTGCGGAAACACTTTTTGTTTGTACAAGTTTCTTCATCATCGTATAACATTAATGTTACTTGATGGATTGCTTCAATATTTGGACACTTGATACATGTAAGCATTTAGAACACACATATTTATCACATAATTTTACCCATCGTGTTACTATGACCTTTTTGTTGAACTAATTGTAAAAACTCCAATCAGTCAATTAATCAATCAATCAATCAATTAGATCAGTAGCCTATTTCACTAACATTGCATAGTATACTTTTCTTGCAAAGTATACTTTGAGGGAGAAATTTTCAATTATAGGATAAATTTATTAATTTTTATTATACTGAATTTATTACATTAGCACAGCCATTTTGGCTGTGATAATGTAATAAATTCAGTATAATAATTCTGCATACTTTTAATCATCAAATATATGCAGTCGTTAGTTCTATATGACATAATGCCTATCGGGGAAAATAAATGATTACTCCCTCAAAGTGTACTTTGCTAGAAAAGTGACTTTGCAATGTTGGTTAAATTGGCTACTGATCAACCTGCACATCTGCGAAGTAAAAACTCCAATCAGTCAATTAATCAATCAATCAATCAATCAATCAATTAGATCAGATCAATCTGCACATCTGCGAAGTCTGATCAAGGCCGGAACTGTTCATCATTATGTCAGTGAAACTAAGTAACCACCGTATTATCTGTCTCCAGTACCAGTTAGATGCCTTGATGGAATAAGATAAGGAGAGAGACCGCCTATTCTCAGTCATTCATTCAATCAATTAATCAATAAATTATCTGTCTCCAGGACCAATCAGATGCCCTGATGGAGCTGGACAAGGAGAGAATCAGCTGGTTTGAGGAGAGAGATCGACTCCTCCAAGATATCTCCGACCGTGATGCGTTACTTGGGAAGGCCGACGTCCATCTTTCGAAGGAAGTCGACAAACTACGTAACGAGTTACAGGCGGCATACCAACGTCGCCTTGACACCGAGCTGTCGTCGTGGAAACAGAAACTGGAGGTGGAGTATAACCGTGTGAACAACGCCGACCAAAAGGAAAAACTTCAGCTGCAAAAACAATTGAGCGAGGTCAGTAATGAGTTGAATAAGCTGAAGAGCCAATCAAAAGAGGAGGTGGAGCAATACCAGGAGGAGATTAAGAGATTGACCAATCAGCTGAACGAGAGTGTTAAGCAAGGGGTGGGGCTTGAGAAGGTGGAGGCGGACCTAAGGCGGGCCAAGGAGCTCTGTAAGGAATTTCAGGAATTGGCCGTGGAACATCAGGAGAAATGTCATAAGTATAAACAAGAGGCTGAGGATACACATACGAGGCTGAGCCGAGCTACGCAGAACCAGGAAAAACTGCAGGTTTGTTTGGTTTCATTAGCTTTTAGAATGTGGGAATCAAAAAAACTTCTGATTTTCTGAAAAAAATAATTAAATTCAAATGCTGACAAAATAATTTAATTCAGCATTGTCATGGGTTCTAGATGGTAACAGTATTACTGTGGTTCACACCTGGAGGCCAAGCAATCCAGTTAAGACACCTTCAATGCTGAAAATATTTATTGGTATGGTATTTCCCCCACCCACACACACACCCACTTACAGGTACATTCCTGTCTCTACGACATAAACCCGTCTTGAATAACATAACACCAGAGCTCCAGTTAAGTTGCGTAATTTTATCAACTTGGAGTGAAATATTGTTATTTCTTCATCAAAAATGGCAAGTTGTGAGTTCTTTAGAATCGTCTCATTGAGACGATTCTAAAGCACTCCCAACTTGCCATTTTTGATGGAGAAATAAGAAATTTACCTCCAAATTACGCACCCTAACTGGAGCTCTGTAACACTACAATCAATCAATAAACTCTATTTCCATATTCCTGTTTTCAGTCGGAACTCCATAAAATCAAGGAAGACAAAACAACACTCATAGAGACGGTCCAATCCATGGAAACGGCATATCGCAAAGACATGTCGTCGTGTAAACAAAAGCAGGAGGAGTCGGCGGGTCGCATCGCCAAGACGGAGAAGGTTCTCCTGGACATGAAGCATAAATACCGCAGCGAGCTCGAGAAACTTCGCTCCGCCCTAGAGGCGGAGAACGACGTTGCCATGGAGGCGATGAAGAACAAGATGGTGGAGCTGCAGAAACGACACGTGGCAACGATGGACGAAATGAAGAGGAAACACATCCAGGATAAGGAACATATGACGGTGAAACGACCCATGAATGTCAACCCTGGATCTGCTAAGGTGGGTATCTACTGTCTGTTTCACGAAATCTGTCTACATGTTACGGCTATGTGGCTGTGACTCGGGGGAAAAATGGGGCGTATGGGATTTGTGACTAGTGTAGCTCCTGATCACTTAGCATGCTTCTGTAGCCTGATAACGTTCTATATTGCTTATTAGAATCATGATGAGTGTTTCATTGGTGGTATGGTGAACAAGGCCGAGATCATGATCAGACTGTGCGGATGGTCACAAAACCCATAACCCCATTTTTCAAGTCACAGTTATACGTTTCGCTGTATCCCGTGTCCTTGAATAACATGCCTGGCTCTGATAAGATATATGTATCTCTCTTAATTCCTTCTGTACGAGATATCAGTAGCCTATTTCACCAAAATTTCAAAGTATACTTATCTCGCTATTTACACTTTGAGGGAGAAATTTTCAATTTAATGATAAATTTATAAAAAAGAAATTCTGAATTTATTACATTATCTATATATATTATTATAATGTAATAAATTCAGTATAATAATTATGCATACTTTTAATCGTCAACTATATGTAATCGTTAGTTCTATATGAAATCATGCATTTCGGGTATAATAAATGATTACTCCCTCAAAGTATACATAGCTAGATAAGTATGCTTAGCAATTTTGGTGAAATCGGCTAGGGTGCCTGGCACTGGATGAGCACACTGTCTCTCAGTGCCTACTGTACGGTACATCTTTAGCGCATGGACACATTTCTACTGTATTAGTACATCTATGTGACTAAAATCATTTATAGGCTCAATAAATAGAGTTTATTTCACTACCATTTTACAATACCGGATTTATTTCCCCGAGACATCTGGAAATCCGATAAAGAAACGAGTGCGGATTTACAGGTGTCAAGGGAAATAAATCCGGTATGTCAAAATGGTAGTGGAATAAATTGTATAGTACATGCTCCTCGAAAAATGTTAAATTTCCTCTTTGACCAGTGTATATCGTTGTCAAAATTGACCATTTTGACCTGAGCATATGAATTGTTTCTTCGCTGGAAATGACGTGAAAATGTGACGTCAATTACGTCTCGCGAACGTCTTGGAGGAAATATTTCCTTCAAGGAAATAAATCCCTCCAGAATCACGGTAAATCGCTGGGTAGCATGTAATATCATTTTTAGCGTTAGTGGCACCTGGCACTAGATAAATATTTTGTAAATGCATGATCTGACATCTCATATTGCATGATGAATTTTGATTTTATTAAGCGATACTTGAACAACCCATGAACCCAATCTTCCAACCAGAGCTCGAGTTAAGGTGCATAATTTGGAAGTAATTTTTGTCGCACCCTCTTGCGGAAAGCGCGATATAGTCGGCACTTTGGCACACAGGGTGAAGTAACGGACCGAGGTCTATAAATACATTAAATATGCCTAAAAGCATAAATAAATGAAGAAAAAAACACATTTTTTTTACCCCTTCCATCTAAACCATTATAATGGTTAGATGGAAGGGGTAAAAAAAATATTTTTTTTTCTTCATTTATTTATGCTTTTAGGCATATTTAATGTATTTATAGACCTCGGTCCGTTACTTCAACCTGTGCTTTGGCATACGTACACGTACGTACGTGTGTCAGGTTAAAGTTTTTGGTTAAAGTTGTTTGGTTAAAGTTTTTTGTTGTACTATATCTCTTTTTTTTAGTGTCCATGCCTCCCTGCCCCAACTTGCTTTTTATGATGAGATAACAAATTTCAAATAAGAAATAATTTCATCCCAAGTTGGTCAAATTACGCACCTTAACTGCAGCTCTGCTTCCAACACTTCGGCCCAAGGGCTTTATCAAGGAATTAGTGTCTACATAATGAATAAAGCCCTTGTGCCGAAACGTTGGAAACAGTGGGTTCGTTGCTTATGAATAATTATTTAACATACAAAAGCTTTCTTTTCTTATTACATTTACATCATTCAACAGCATTGCATGTGTAACTGAATTAATACATGAGCCGACAATTGTATCTAAGGTATTACTTCCATTTAGCTTATTGCCGATTTTCACCGATATTGATTTCTAAAATCAGATATATTTTCCGCTAGCGATGTCGAAAGTTGAGATAAAATTCCGAGAATTGAAATTCTTCATCGTATGCACGTTTGTGTGGCGACAGGCGACATTTTCTTGTTTCAAAATCAATATCGGTGAGACACAACAATGTTATAAGGGAGATAATTCCAAGTTTATTCATGTACATAATATCATTACTTCTCCATACTAACTAACAGTCTTACAATAAAAACACATTGGCTTATTATCAATGCCGCTAAAGAACAAAAAAAATACGAGCAATTTCAAAGTTGGTGTCTGTTTATTTGTGTTATAGAATACACTACAAAGTCAAGCTGCGGTAATTATTGCCATTTTCATGATTTTTAGTGCAGTGTGGCTCTTTAAGTTATGCTGTTTTTGCCTTGGCCAGAGCTCCAGCTAAGCTGCGTAATTTGTTCAATTTGTGGTGCAATTTTCTTATTTCTTCACCAAAAATGGCAAGTTGGGAGTCCTTTAGAATCGTCTCATTGAGACGATTCTAAATCACTCCCAACATGCCATTTTTGATAGAGAAATAAGAAATTTGTCCACCTTAATTGGAGCTCTGTTTGCTTTATTGAATTTTCTGTTTTCCCTCGACTTTCAGAGTAGATATTCTATCTAGTTTGAAGCCTATTTCAGCTATTTGTGGCCTCATAGTCATAAAATGACACTTTTCAGGGGTTGGCACTCTGTGTTGGAGCAGGTACCTCACATGACAGCTTATAATAAATTTGATGGACACAATGCCGTTGTCAACTTGCACATTCCATTCTGGCGGACTCCTGTTTGTGTTGATGGGCAATTAAATACCTTTCCATTTTTTAATGTCGAGACACAATGATACCTGTGTGTCCCACAGGTTGAAGTAACGGACCGAGATCTATAAATACATTAAATATGCCTAAAAGCATCAATAAACGAAAAATAAATAAGCTAATCAAATGTTTTTTTACTCCTTCCATATAGACTTACAGATACACAATGATACCTGTGTGTCCATCCTTCTCATCATCTATCTGTGTGTCCATCCAAAACCTACGTTAACATATTTAAATTACATATGCGTTTAAAACATAGTTGGATGGATTTTTATGGTCCTTTCCCGCCCTGTGACAAATCCATGATCGTCCCACCCCTGCGAAGCCCAGGGTCAAGGTCAAATACTGAAACTGCATTTGAAACTTTAACGCTTGCGTAAATGTCTTATAATTACTGTTTCCTTGTACGGCCTACTTGATATTTCACACCCGCATTTCTCTAATGGTCCTCTACCAGCCTGTGACAAATCCACGATTTTCCCGCCCCCTCAAAGCCCATGGTCCAGGTCACATACTTGGTATGTTTTAAAACCTTATCGCTCGAAAACCTTATCGCTCGGGTAAATTGTCTTATAATTTCCTTGCACTCATCTGCTTGATATTTCACACATGCATTTCTACTGGTCCGCTACCACCCTGTGACAAATTCACGCCTGTGACAAATTCACGATCGTCCCACCCCCACTAAGTCCAGGGTCAAGGTCACACACTTGTGGCGTTTGAAACCTTAACACTTAAATGTCTTATGATGTCTGTTTCCTTGATTGGATCTGCTTAATATTTCACGCATGCATTGCTTTACTGGTCCTCTACTACCCTGTTACAAATCCATAATCGTCCCGCTGCCGCTAAGCCCAGGGCCAAGGTCACATACAATCATTAATTCTCAGATAAATTTCTATTTCTTGCACGGATCCGCTTGATATTTCACACACACATTGCTCAGATTGTCCGCTTTCATGCTGTGACAAATTCATGCTTCTCTGGCCCTCTGTGTTCTACCGCCCTGTGAAAAATCCACAATTGTCCTGCCCCCGCTAAGCGCAGGGTCAAGGTCACATACTTGGTGCGTTCGAAACTCGGGTAAGTGTCTTTTAATGTCTGTTTCCTTGCATGGATCTGCTTGATATTTCACGCACCCATTGCCACGCTTCTCTGGCCCTCTTAGCTTTCAAATGTGTCTCATTTTCTTTGGCTGTGGGCATTTGTGTGCGCCATCCACGTTTCTAGTTGAAATTTCGTATGTTTGTTTATCATTACATGCGGCCCGCATGTCCAAGATCAACTTCAAATCTTAGAAATCATGTCCAAGATCAACTTCAAATCTTAGAAATTTGTGTTTAGCCAGCTCGACATTGATGCCTCACCAGACTGGACATTTTTCAGTGTCTGCACTTTACCATGTGCATGTTGTGTGTGACTAAGTAACATATAACAATTGTTTCTCAATTTTAAAACAACCAGGAGCTGCCAGAGAAAGATGGCTCGACCCACGGCGAGGTAGTTGTATATCCGTTGGTGCCATCACTGTCACACTGTTTAGTTCACCGACACAATACTAGCTCTCTGTGTGTGCTTCTCATCCCCAGATAGCCACTATAGAAGTGGCTGTGATTGGAGAAATGGGGCTTATTGGATGTATGGGTATTCAAACTTCTGATCTTCTAGCAGACTCCTGAGGCCTGATACTATTAATTTGTTCCCACAAAATAACAATTTGTTCCCTCAATTTAATAATTCGTTCCCACAAATTAACCAGTCGTTCCCACGAAATAACAATTTAATAAAAATAAATCCTTGTCCCCTGTGGAGCTTCGTATGATACGGATCAAAACTACACGTTAAAACCATGATGTGTGTTTCATTGACTGAATGGCGAACAGTGCAGGCTCTGATCAGACTGCAGATGCACAGGCTGATCTGGGGCAAGACTGGTCGCTTAACCCATAAGCCCCATTTTTCCAGTCACAACCAGATATATATTCCACAATGTCATATGGTATACCCATTCACAGGTATCTAAATTTATAAAAAAAATTATTCCCCCGTCACGGCCGGCTTTGAAGACCTTAGCTTTTGATAGGCCGTTAAACACCAATAAATGAAATCAATCAACCCCGTCTCAGTAGATTGTATGTCTGTTCATGTGTGTCCATCCGGGCACACGATCAGGGTCTTAGGTGGTTGGAGGTGTGGCCTAAGACAAAAGAAAATCATGCAACTTATGCCGTAACCTATTGTTTCTTAGGTGGTCATTATTTTGTTTGAAAACAATGGATGTACCACCAAAGGGGTGTTTTATAGGGACATCCGACCGTGTGTGTCCGGTTAAGAAGTTGCCTGAGATTCTCCAATCTGCAACTGGTGACCGACGGGCCACATTTTCTTGCATTTTTTTTATCATTAAAAGATGAAAAGGATAAAATCCATTGTTAAATCATGAGGCAAATCAGATTTTACTCTGTGTAAAAATTAAATGATCATATAATCACTGACTTGTCCCTTTATTGGAATTTTCAATATAGTAGCCAGAGTGGCATATGTTGTTCTATGTAAAACAAATATCAATAAGAAATAAAAGAGAACAAATAGAGAATAGTAGGTTAGTGCCGTGAATGTGAAAAAACATCTGGCAATGCTTAGGAAACGGGATGGTCAAGGCTTTGCCGAGCCCATCCCGTTTCCGTGCCGCTGTCGATATTTTTGCACATTCACGGCACTAACCTACTATTCTATTTATCCCGTCAACTCCTACAAATAGCTTTAAGATGCAAAAACATAACCCCCATCGCATCTCAAGATCGGAGAATCTACTAGTATGACAACCGCACATATTCATACGCAGTGATTAGGTCGTATTGACAGGATATCAAATATGTTTCACGGCACCGTGTTTCACTGCACATACGCACTGTGTTGACGGGATAAAATAAATAACTAGACATGACATTTTATGGTGAGTCTTGTGGAATATTGTTGTCTGGGGATCTACATTATAGTTGCTCCAGATAAGGAATTAGTAATTGAGTATTGTCACTCCATCATTTCTGAAGCAATTGGGTATTTCAACATTTTAATTGTGTTAAATAGAATCACACTACTGTTTACACATCAGCAGACCGCACTTATTGAATAGTTTGCTTCTAATTCATGGAAAAATTAGAAAATATGCCATATTTGTGGTCTGTTTATTGTTTTCTGTAGCATGATAAAGATATCACAAATTTGCATTGCTTTTTGATACTCACTACTTCTGATTTCAATTGGGTTTTTGGCAATTTTAATTGAGTATTTACGCAAATACGCACCTTATTTGGAGCTCTCGTTACTTCACTCCCGCCTGCGATTCTCTTACCAAGAATTGCAATCCAGCGGTCCTTGAATTGAAATTCGTCCCCTCTGAAATTGCAGTTTAATTGCGGTCCAATCGCGGTCCCGTTTTTGCGGTCATTCTTTTGCGATACCGTTTGTGCAGTCCAGTTTGTGCGGTCATTATTTCGCGATACCGTTTGTGCGGTCATTCTTTCGCTATTTGCGGTAAAAACTTAGCCTTACGCGTATATATACACCTAATTCTACTATTTATGTATATTTTATTGGATTTTAAATGGCTAAATACAGATAGGAAAATATATCTTTTCGTCAGAAAAAATCAACTATTTCGATTTTATTGCCGCATTGGTCAAGCAGAGCGGTCCGCTGGTTTGACCGCAGAGTGCAGCGTAAAGCGGTCATTCTTTCGCAGTTTAAAGAAAAAAAGGAGTGTAAACCGCAATTAAAAGCGGAGTATTGCAATTCCGCAACCAACTCTTTGGACCGCAGTCACATGATTGCAGTCCGATTGCGGTCCAATTGCAATTAATGGGAACTCGAATTGCAATCCTGTGCTCCAGGAATTGCAATTGGCCTGGTAAGAGAACCGCAGGCCACTCTGTACTAGAAGTGAGTTATATTTTGTTAATACCGTTTTATACCGTGTGCACTAACTGGTTTGATCTAACAATATGCACTCATTAAAATTGAATGGTTTACTGGAAGAAGGGGGGGCTAAATCCTTATCATTGACTTTGACCCCTTCTTGTACAGACTCTTTCACTTGCAGCATGTTACACCATGTTTCCTATCTGACATGTAGGCCATCACCTGACAAAACTACCGTAATTACCCTAAATATTTGGACACCAAAACCAATTGTTATAAGTGTCATAAACATTTATCAAGTTGATTATGTTGTTCAATGAGGCCTCCGAAGCATTCTGTGAAAATGGCAAATAGTGCAGACCCTGATCAGACTGCTCCTTCAGGAGCAGGCTGGTCTGGGTCTACACTGTTTGCTCACCTATTGGTGTCCGAATATTTAGGGTAATTACGGTAGTTACCGATTTTACCAAAATTGCGAAGTACCGGTATGTACATGTATTTATCTAGCTAAGTAATTGAGGGAGTAATTATTTATTTCAAATAGTGCAGACCCTGATCAGACTGCTCCTTCAGTAACTAACGACTGTTTATATTAATTATTAAAATTATGCAGAATTATTATACTGTATTATTACATTATCACAGCCACCAGTTTTGTTTTGGATTGACAATAATATTTTATTTCATTAAAAACCCTAATCATTTGATTGCCTACCACATCTCACATACTGTTTGACTATTGATTTCTTCTTCATCTAAATTGCTTGGTCCTAAATGATACTCTTTTGTGTTGATGGGCCGTTAAGCACCGTTCCATTCCATTCATTAAATGAAAAATTAATTAATTTATGCATACATGTACATTGAAAATACTTGGCAAATTTTTGGTGAAATCGGCGACTGATCTATTTCATTTATTCAAGCTGCTGTATGGACATACAGTCCTTATATTTTAGAGGAATTTGTGTGTGACTGGGTAGCTAGGCTGTGTATAATAAATGTGCATGTTTTTGACCATCCACATAATCAAATGTGACTGTGTCTGGAGAAAGTTTTAAACGGTGCTTATGGGAGTTGTGACCTGATAAAATAGCACACTCCTGTAGCCTGATAACAATCTATATTGCTTGTTAGAAGCATGGCGGGTGTTTCATTAATGGAATGGCGAACAGTGCGGATCCTGATCAGACTGCGTGCGGATGCACAGGTTGATCTGGATCTACACTGGTCGACCATAAAAGCCATAAGCCCCATTCCTCCAGTCACAGCCACAATTATACAGGGTATGCGTTTGGTAAGGGAGATGTGTGTAATAATTGATGGTGGTACGATTCTATTTGTAATGTTTCCATTTCAGGACTGAATATATTCTTTTTTCTATGTAAATATTCATTTCTGATTTTGTGATTTTCCCCCCAATGCAGCAGGTTAAATATGGGATTGAACACGTTGGCCTGGCCTTAATTGACCGTAGCTGTTGATAGGCCGTTAAAAACCAATCAATCAATCAATCTATTTGCAATGTGTATTGTAGAGGCGACTATTTTTCATCGACGACTATCGTTCACGTGTATGATTAAGCCGGTTTTCCCAACTTAATCATACACGTGTACAATAGTCGTCGATGAACAATAGTCGGCTCTAACATCAACGACTATTATTATATGACTGAGAAGTCCAGCCAATGAGATTTCCCAAAAGAGGGTCACATTATTGCGGACATAAAAGGATATTCACCTGAATATCAGTCTCGGAAACGAATCCGAGAGTGATATTCTAAATGTGATATTGACCTGGGTGCGCGAGTCACTGATCAATCAATGGAAACATGACATGGTTCAACGACGAGCCAATTGAACAAAACTATGCAAATAGTATCATCCAATCAGCAACAAGCTTACAAATATACTTCGCAGTTGACAGCAAAATGACAACCATGGATGCAAACAAGAAAACGTATCAGTCAAGTTTCAGCAAAAACATAAGTCGTCAAATAAAATAATTATTGTCTTTTGAGTCGGTGTACACAAGATTTGTGGACCTTCGAAAAGTCATATTTTTTCAGGCACGTAAATCTCATGTACACCTCCTCAAAAGTCAATAATTGTTTTAATGTTGACGATTAATGTTCACCGATGGTGAAACTTCCTCAAAATGCTGTTCAGCGTCCCACAGTAAAGTTCAAACTGCTAGAGAAATGGCTATGTTATTTTTCCAGGCTTAATCATACGTGTGGTGTGAATAATGGTCGTCGATGAACAATAGTCGGCTGTACAGGGTATAACCCTTTCAACTATTCAAGAAGAGAACATGCAAAAATACTGTAGATCCAGAGGAGCCGGCTCGTATATTTTAGCCGTCCTTTTTGGATGTTTGCAAATGGCAAGCTTCGAGAGAAAAACATGACATTCACAGTGGAACCTCTCTAAACGGGACACCCTTGGAGGCTGATGACTACTGCAAGACACGTGTGGATGTTTTGTGATCATGAACAGGCAGTATGATCGGAGATAAACGGCAATGAAATTTAACCTATCAAAATTAAGCACCACTTTTTTTCTCTATGTCTGGTTTAGAGGGGTTCCACAGTACTTCATATTTCAACTAGGTACCACATTCTTAAAACTTGAAGCCAGTTCAGGAAGTGAGAAGAATTGTGTCAACTATATACACAAATACATGTGTCAAAATAAAGAGTATCTGAATGGTGCAGCTGTTGATTTGAACACATACCGGTACATGTATTTATTAAATCAGCTATCAAATTAAATATAATTGGTGCACACAGCACAGCCGAGCGTTAACCAACCAAATTTCCTTATTTTGAGCACGAGATAGGACTGCATGCTGAGATATGCGCTATATAATCCTGTTCACTTTCTAATCCACAGGCGGAAGAAGATATTGACGAAGCCGTGTTGGAACTGCGGACACAATACCTTGACACTGTTACCAAGATCAAAGGTATGTTCACATTTTTGTTTTGTTATTTGGAAAAATATAAGTAAATTTTAAAAAAGAAATATAATCTAATTCTTATGTTCATATACCTTAGTCTTTCTGATCACACTTGAAACCGAGCTTGTGGGAGGATTTTCCTTCCATCACAACTGTTACAGGTGAAATTCGAAAGTACGTGGAGTCCGATGAAATCCTCGCAAAGTTTAAACAGACCAAATGTATTGTTTCCCAAGTAAATGCAACAGCCCATGCTTTTATTACTTATATTTACACTGCATTTTCTGATAGTTGCAAGAATGTAAATAACTAAATATGGTGTCCAAATTAAGAATAATCTTGTTTTACGTCATTTTGTCGCAATTCCTGGAACAGCGATGTTGCCGGTCACTAGCGTGCCGTTATTTGTCAACCTCGTGGAAATTAATGACGTCAAACAAACTAACGTCACGTGGCTCTAATGTATTGTATTGGAATGTACCCCGGTAAACGCAATACGTCAAATGGGCCTTTCCATTATGAATTTATGGAAGGTGTAAATATTAACATATAATAAAAGAATTGTTGAAGCTAGTCCTGCAAAAAAGGGAGCTTTTCCAATTCATGTATTTCAACATAAATTTTCTGTTTTATGTAGTGAAAAAATTCTCCCTCAACTATAAATATAGGCCGAATTGGCAAGATGTACGGAGACAAAATCGCCCTGTGACTTGTTCCCTGCATAGCGCTAACACTTATGAAGACTATTTTTTTAGCCCAGTCACTGAGACAAATGTACGAAATAAGACTTTTATTAGCTCACCACCCAGGAAAGGTAGGTCTTTGAGCCACTACCAGCCTTAACTCTTTGCATGCTAGCGGTGAAAATATCCGCCGAACAAATTAGGAGTATATTTTTTATTTCTCTCTGTATATATGTCTTGTAATTTCATTAGAATTGAGTCCTCAGGACTCAATTCTAATGAAATTCCAAGACATATTCATGATATTTACAAGGAGAAATAAAAGAAAATATGATGATTTTTTGTCCGCTACTTTTGAACTATTTATAGCCCACAAGTTTCCCAGCATGCAAAGAGTTAAATACAATCTAAAGTCACAGCTCTTGTTACATATATCTGCATATATGGATGGGAATTGGCTATGAGGCAATTAAATACAATATACTTTGTAGTTTTGCACCACAAACACAATATAACGCTATGGGATATAAGGATGGCAATTGGCTGTGAGGCAATGAAATACAATAACACTTACACCTTTGTAGACGACATTTATCTCCCCATCAATGGAAGTTCTTTGAGGCAATACCAAACCTTAAATACAATCTAAAGGATTAGACTACTTGTTACCTAGACTATGCCACTTTTTTGTAGACGATGTTTTGCGCCACATCACGGAGACGAACGTGCGGGCGGCAGAGACCGTCAAACATGAAATGGCGAAGGAGCGGACGTCGACCTTCCAGCAAATCAAGGAGTTCTATAAGGATAACGTGAGGCAGATACTGGAGACGGAGATAATTGGGTAATAATTGTTATCTAGGACACGCCATGTAGGATAAAATGTTGCATGTTCACGTTCCAGCAGGTCAAGGAGTTCTACAAGGATAACGTGAGGCATATACAGGAGATGGAGATAATAATTCAAATTGTTAACTAGAATATTTCACATAGGCTAATATGCTGTTCATTATCTGAAATATATGACTTGTTATCTATCTACATCAACTTCAGGCAGATACTAGAGACCGGGTAATATATCACTTGTTGAATAAGCTATCAATCGGTCAATTAATTGGTCGGTCGAGCAATCAATCATTCAAGCAATTAATCAACCAACTAAGCAATCATCCAACCAATTAATCTGTCAATCAATCAATGTTACAGATCCAACTTGGAGTCGAAGCTGCTGGCTGTGGAGGAAGCCCTGGAGACTTTGTCCAGCGCCCCAACGTCCCGCTCCACGACACCCAAGTCAGACGACTTTGTCCTCGATAGCGATCGATCCACGAAGCCCCATACTCGCTCCACGCCCCGCGACTCATCCCGTGACGCCGGGATATCTCCGAAGGGATCGCGGCAGGTCTCTTTCACATCAGCGAAAGATGTTTCGATTGATCGATCCCGCACACTGGTGAATGCCGTTGCGAAAGATCGGAGTATTTTGAGTTCGGAGCGGTATGAACATGTTTACAGCGACGATCCACGGAGCCCGAAATCGCGAATGGTTGCAAAGTCGCAGCGGGATATGAATGTGTCACTAAGGGATCACGATGTGAGGGTGGCCGAGTGGGATTACGATCCAGCACAGAAGGACGTGGACACAAGAAGTTCACAGAATCGGTTATTGTTGGCGAAGTCGCCGCGAGGTGATTCGGGACATGGGAATAGGTCGCTTCCGTTGAAGCCGCATGAATCATCGAACGTCACAGTTCGGGAGCGAACGCACGATCGTGATGGATATTACGATCATTCGGAGGTGGAAGACCGACGTGATTCCAGACATCGACGACGCTTCACGACAGTTGATAAGAAGAAATCGCGAGTTGCGATTTCATCACGCGACGTTCATTCAGGGCGATACATGCGACCCGCTGGTGCAGACCCGGCAAGTTTCCGATCCAAGAGCGTCGCACCAAGCTATGCGGCGCAAATGGCGTCGACACCGTCTCTGTATCGCCCGTCCAGTGTACCGGACCTCACTGAGGATAAGGACCTTAAACTGTGGAATGAGACGAACAACGACACATACAGATATACCTCGCTACGCGACACACTACGCATGGGAACGAACTTACGTCGAAACAACAGTAAGTCGGAGTCGGATCTCCGAATAGCGGAACAGTCCGGATTCACTCAGCTTCAAGAATACGATTCCATTAACCTCGACCTTTCCACGGGCAGTTTAAGTTCATGTGATACGTTATCGTTAGTCGGGCAAACGAAAACGCGCGACGCTGGAGAGGTTTTAATGGCGACTCCGAAACGGCACAAGAGTCGTAGATACAAAACCCTTGATTCGTTCCCTATTCGGGACAACACCGGTGAATATCGCACAACGACTAGAGACGATTATCGCAGTAACACACGTACACCACACCGCACAACAGCGGACGATGTTAATTCCTCGTTCCAGCCATCAAACCGGGACGATATTAACATGTCATTCCAACCGACATTAAAAGATGACTATGCGACGCCGTCACAATCCACGCCTAAGGAACGGAGAAATTTACCGCTAATCCAATTTCGTCACGGGAAAATGCAGAATCTGCAACGTGAGCGGGTCATCAGCAGTAAATCGCCTCACCATGACGAACCTCCGCCATCGAAAGATCAGGCAACGACGGATAGACATTATCGACCACTGTCCGTGTCATCAGCAGTCCATATGGACTTCTAAACTACGAGGTTTTGTTGGCTTTAACCGTTACAATGGTGAAGTGAATTCTGTCGTCTGCTGTTAAATTTTTCTTTTTTTCTCATCAAAACCTGGATTTTCGAATGAGACTTTAAACCAAGGTCTAAACTCTGTCACCTTAACTCTTTGCATGCTGGGAAACTTGTGGGCTATAAATAGTTCAAAACTAGCGGACAAAAATTCATCATATTTTCTTGTATTTCTCCCCATAAATATCATGAATATGTCTTGGAATTTCATTAGAATTGAGTGCTGAGGACTCCATTCTAATGAAATTTCAAGACATATTTACAGAGAGAAATAAAACATACACTCCTAATTCGTTTGGCGGATATTTTCGCCGCTAGCACGCAAAGAGTTAACTATTGCTGGAACATTAAACCCATTCATGTTTTGACAACACTATAGCATCATTTCCCTTTCGATTTAAACTTCTCAAATACATGCTTTTGACAACATTTTAGAATCATTTCCAGTTGCCATTTCAAGTTTCGTTTTTTCCTCTTCAGATACATATCTCAAAAACATTTTAGAATCATTTAAAATGGCTGTTTTGATGTTCTATTTTTCTGATCAAAAACATGTTTTGACAACTCTTTAGAATCGTATTCATTGAAATGATTCTAAAGTGGTGTCAAACCATGTTTTTATTAATAAAGAATACAAAATCAGGAGACGTCAGTTTTTGGTTTTCCATTTTTCTCACCAAAATCATTTCCAATCATCAAAAACATGGTTTGAAACACTTTAGTATCATTTCCATTGATTCTATAGTGTTGTCAACAAAGTTTTTATTGAGAAAGAATACAAAGCAGACGACAGCTTCAGTTTCCCGCATTCTAAAGGTTAAACCAGTGTTTTCTCATATATCAAGCTATTGTTCTGCCAGTTGTCACGGTTACCGGTATTTTTGTCGCGCCTGCTTTAGCAGAATGCGCAACTATAGTTGTCATGGTTATATTTTAGACTACCAACCAGAGCTGCATTTCCCGATCATGTGATAGTATTGTTGTGTCGGCGGCGTTGTTAATTGTCCTTTCACAATGTCCAACGGCCGTGGTTCGTACATTCATATTTATTTTATTTCTGTTCAGACAAATCAGGGTTTTCAATAGCCTCCAGAATTCAAGGGTCAAAATGGCCGATCAGGACTAAATTTAAAGATGGGGTCCCGCACATCAGGATGTATGGTAGGGGTTATCTTTTATTGCTTCAACCATTAGATATGTCATTAATATACACAAATTAGCAATTAATGTTTATTACCGGGTACACTTATTGGCATTATTTTGCCGTATTTGAACCGCGTTTTCTCAAAATATTAACAAAAACCAATACTTATTCAAGGGAAATCAATATCTATTTGTACAATGCATTTTCTGATGTACAATAATTATACGACAGCAGTCGTAATTAATTTTATACATATTTTTTATTCAAATAATTAAAACTACCGGTTATCACCATTTCTTCACATGTACATACACGGGTGATCACCACTACCGACACGAAATTCAAATATTAGTTAATACTGTTTATTAACAACGGACTCTTTCGATGTTAAAAACATGTGAAATAGTTACATAATTAGGTACCCGCTTAATTTTCGTATAGATGTATTTTTTTACATAATTTGAGGGCACACACCTTTAAGTGTAAAATATCATACAGCAAATTCGACTCCTGTGCTGCAAATTCCAGGAGTCAAAATCAAATTTATGGGATTCGACCCTGTTAACCCGGTCTAAAATGACCTTAGCTGTTGACAGGCCGTTAAACACCACTAACGGGAATGGACTGTGAAATTTTCCGACCAATTCAATTGCCACAAATTGATTTTCAGCCGTCTCCATTTATCGTGAAAAGTGGGTGTTTTTGTTTCTAATAAATATGACAACCCTTTCACCCCCAAGTAACTGTAATGGATTTGTATATGTTAATTTCCGGACCAATTCAATTGTCACAAAATGATTTTCAACTAGTCCATTTATAAAAAGGGGGTGATTTTGTTCTCAAAAATATGAAAATTACTTGCAAAAAGTGCAGATCCTGATGAGACGGCTCGTCACGAGCCGGCTCATCTGGATCTACACTGTTTCAAAGACTACTATAGAGAGGTCTGTAGTGTTGAAAGGGTTAAATAAATCAAATAAAAATCAGATTTCGAGTGTCAAAATTCGCTATTGAAAACCCTGCATATATTGGGTCTGTTGTCCACATGTGATATTTAGTTCCGTCCATCTCGATATTTATTATTTGTAGATAGCTGTGTATATAACATGTGGCTGTGACTGGAGAAATGGGGCTTATGGGATCTGTGGCTACTGATCAAATTGCACTCCTGTAGCCTGTTAACGTTCTTTATTGCTTGTTAGAAGCTTGTTAGATTGATGGAATGGCGAACAGTGAAGATCCTGATCAGACAGTGCGGATCTGGACAGTCTGATCTGGATCTACACTGGTCGCAAAACGCATAAGCCCCATTTCTCAGTCACAGATAAACATTTACAGGGAATTAACGATCTGGTCTCGTCACATTTATGGTTCCTGGCGACAGAGTGGGTGGCAGGTGGGAGCATGCGATGGGTAATTTAACGATCGGGGCTCATCCTTACCGCAATCCCGAATGGAGACCTGGTTTGACCCTTACAATCATCGTTGGCATTCTTGTATCTGACATTTGAATCTGGTTATACCAATTTATACCCATTACGATTATTCATAATACTATTACTTTTATGGGAAGGGGCCCAAGTGACCTTCGTTTGGACCTGGCACTAGGTCAGGCTATTCAAATTTCAGGGCTGAATATATTGTTTTTTTCAATGTAAATATTCCATTCTGATTTTTGGATTTTCCCCCCAATGCAGCAGGTTAATACGGGATAGAACCCGTTGGCCTGGCCTTAAATGACCTTGGCTGTTGATAGGCCGTTAAACACCATTAAACAAACAAACTCTCAAAAGAGAGATGTGTACCGGTATACACCTACATATAACCTTGTTGAATGCACGTCAATGCACGACTACATGCTCAACAAGGTTAAAATTAACCCATTACCGACTGGATACAATTATAGTAGTATGAACCTTTTGAGAGAGAAAAGTCCCTATTTTCTTTATTTCCTATCGAAAGTATGTTGTTACCACTTATTTGAACTGTCTCGATGAGAATTACCTTTATCGAGAATTAAACAAAATAATGAGATTTTTTCAACACAATTTATTAGGCGGAAATGGGTTAATTAAATTAACAAGGTATATCGCGAACAAAGATAACTGAAGCTGCCAACGAAAGTAGACGACTCATCCATTTTCGAAATCGCAAGATTTGAATATACATGTACATTTTTTCGAACATATATGGCTGTGACTAAAGAAATGGGGCTTATGGGATTTGCAAACAATGTAGATCAGTGTAGATCCAGATCAGCCTGTGCATCCGCACAGTCTGATCAGGATTTGCACTGCTGGACGTTCCATCAATAAAACACAAGTCCTGTCATGCTTCTAACATGTAATATATTGACCATATCTGGCTGCAATAGTGTGCTATTTGATCACGAGCTACACTGGTCACAAATCTAAGCGCCCATTCTCCAGTCACAGACACATATGTATGTACATGTGTACAATGTTTTGAACATACCATATTCATTCTAATAGTAGCCGCCCTCCCATATTTTCAGTAAAAATATTCACATTGTATAGTCATTTCAAACATCAAAAATATTGTGTTTTGTGCCATAATAATACACAAACAAATTCATAAAATTGCATAGCCCCAGGGCGTTTATTAGAATACATACGGTATACAGATTACCTGTAAAGCGTACCGGATGGACTTACTTTCGGATTTGACCTACTTTTGGATGTAGCCTACTTTCTGATGTGACCTATTTTTGGATGTGACCTTTCGGATTTGACCTCCTTTCGACACTTGTCCCATGAAAAGATTCATTTAGCTTATGGGCACTGTTAAATTAAGGAGTGTCCATTTTTCGAGATATCGGCGTATGTTTCTTCTTTAAGGAAATAGGTCATAGAAGGATACACTTGGCTTCAATGATAATTGTTTCATAAGAGTGATGTGATATATGAATGTAACATATGTGAATATTGTCTTGTTACTGTACACTATGCGATACATTGAGTTGCCATCTCTGCCATCTTTGTATGTAGTACGTACAATCTATTGTACAGTTTCACCACTTCGAGCATTTGACACATACAGCAAAGAATATGACAGTAAAACTAATAAAATTCTGTACAACACATCATAGACAGATATGACAACAGCGTGCTATAAATGTTATGCCATCAAACTAAACAAAAAGATGAGATATCCGAGCATTTCTCCCATCAATCTCAAAATAAATTTCAATGTGTAAACTTTTTAATCTGATGCACAGTTTATTGTTAGTGACTGTGTACATGTTACCCATAGGTAAAGCCATATCTACTCGCATAGTAGGTGAGTAGACACCAGTGACAATACATGCAGATAACTGCTTACATTTGATACAGTATGTATGGTAATACAGGTACATATTAACAGCACTGTGTATTTAATCTTATTATTACGCGGCCATTACTGGATTCTCAATAATTTTAACAAACGGTCAACAAACTCTTCAGAAATCAGACTTTGTATACATGCGTGATGAAAACAACCCATAGGCCGTTGTTGTTTAATGTCTTCTGAAGATATTGCACCAAATTCTATTTATGTACATGTATATTATGTCATATTATTTGTGGTATGTGTCAAATGCCAGAAGAGGTAAAACTAACGGACATAGCAACTGCACACGCCATATAGTATACAGTAACAGCTAATGTTCACAATATAGGTTATACACATATCCCATCACATGTAGGAACCAATTAAACGGACCTACGTTCTGTATAGATATTTCGAAACCCGGTTGATTCAAATGATTTATCATGTTGTAAACTGGCCAAGAGTTGGGAATGTAAGACGGTTCTATACAGATGTACTGTAGGTAGTTTAATGCTTGGTGTATCGCGCAATTGACATTGCATAACTCTAGGGGCATTGACAGAATAACCTGACATGTAGCCGATTTCACCAAAATTGCAAAGTTAAGTACACTTTGAGGGAGAAATTTTCAATTTAAGGATAAATTTTGGCTGTGATAATGTAATAATTTCAGTATAATAATTCTGCATACTTTTAATCATCAAATATATGCAGTTGTTAGCTCTATTTGGAATACACGTAATGCGTTTCGGGAAAAATGAATGTTTACTTCCTCAAAGTACACTTTGCTAAGTATGCTTTGTAATTTTGATGAAATCGGCTACTGGTGCCAGGCCCTCACATAATATGATTATTACTAATCTTACTATTTTTATAATGGGTATAACCGGATTCAACTCTTTTTAGTAACACAAGAAAGCCCAAAACAAAACAATACAATGCATCTGAGGGCCAGATCAGGGATATCGGGATTCTTAAGGAGGAAACCAATGGTTCAATCTACCCTTCACATGCTCCCAACCAACTGCCCAAGTATATGGTATAGTTATTTCATGGTCATTTGGGGAACAGTCAAAACGATTGCCCTGAGGTACTGTGCACGATCCACAGCACTAATGCCCAGAGGCCGAAGGTTGGCCCGGCCTTTTAAATGACCTTAGCTATTAATGGGCTGTTAAACACCAATAAATGAAATCATTATAATTGTATTTCTATACCAAACTGATCATAAGTAGCCGGTGTGAAAGCCACACGCTCGGACCACTTTGTAAATAATATTTCTAGGACACTACATGTAGATAAATACCAAATCTTTAATAATCCAACGTGTGCTATTTGTCTTCTAAATGTAACTATGTATGTTTGTATACCTATCCATGATATTTATTATTTTATATAAAAATAAAATGTATAAACCAGTGAATGTGTTGCTTTTGTTGTATCTGCAGTGGGATCATCTATCTAAACTTCGTAGCTTAGTAGTAGCTAGACAGACCTATCACGTCTATTTAATCCGCCGAGGTAATCCGCCTAGGTCCGTCCGTACTTTTTTAGCTACTCCGGCCCTTCGCGCCGTCGATAACCCGCAAAGGGCCGTCGATAACCCGCGGGTTATCTAAACTCGCATCACACTCTCCATTTACCAGTCATCAAATTGAAACCAGCATAGCTATCTTATGGAATTTTCAAGTTGAAGCCAGCATAGCTAGGCTGGTTTTGAGATTTTGTCCATAAGGTACATTTTCCCATGAATTACACAGTGTCGGTTCATGATAAAACGTACCTTATTCAATTTCAAATTGAAACCAGCATAGCTAGGCTGGTTGAGATTGTTTCCATAAGGTACCTGTTCCCATGAATTACCTGGTGTTGGTTCATGAGAAAACGTACCTTATTCAATTTCAAATTGAAACCAGCATAGCTAGGCTGGTTTTGAGATTTTTTCCATAAGGTACATTTTCCCATGAATTACCCGGTGTTTGGTTTCATGAGGAAAACGTTTACCCTTTATTCAATTTCAAATTGTACAATTTTAAAGCTATGTTTGGGTTTTGAGATTTCTTTCCATAAGGTACCTTTTCCCATGAATTAACCGGTGATGGTTCATGAGAAAACGTACCTTATTCAATTTCAAATTGAAACCAGCATAGCTAGGCTGGTTTTGAGATTTTTTCCATAAGGTACATTTTCCCATGAATTACCCAGTGTTACAGAAGATTGAAAGTCATTAGCGTGCCTTGCCTCCACTGCTGCTTTTTATATCCCCAGCATATAAAGTATGTCGAGGGGTATGTAGTTTTCTAATTTCTGTCCGTTCATTTGTAACATTTGTGTGAAAGATTTTCAGTACTTTATGTCTCTGCAATCCATTTACCCCATTTACCGATTGACAAGCATATTGATAAGCATATTTATCATCCTCCATATATTCATTGGCCCTCACATACGTCTTTGGCCTTTTTGTATGTGACAGTTGAATCTGGTTATACCCTTTATGTGTATTACTATGATTATCACCTCGCCGATGGGCAAGAGGGATATAGCATTAGTCCATGTACGTACGTACGTACGTTAGTAACACCTTTCATTTTTCAAGAACTCTGGAACCGCTTCACCGATTTTAATAACATTTGGCCACAATGTGTGTCTAGGGATGGTGCTTTATTTTGCATACGACCCATGTCTTGACTGTCCAAGGTCAAGGTCCCTGAGGACTTTAATTATTTTTATATAATGCTTCCAGCGAGAGGATTAGCTTTGTTTAATGATGCCAGTTCTTATTCATCATTCTATTACTTTTAGGGGAAGGGGCCAAGTGACTTTGGTGTGGTATGGACCTGGCAACAGGCCAGGTTGTTCTAAGTTCAGGACTAAATATATTTTGTATGCCCCATGACGATAGTGGCGGGCGTATTTAGTGTTCAACCTTGTCCGTCCGTTCGTCCATCCGTTACCAACCTTGCAACTCATAAAACTGTTAAACCATACTGACTATCATTCTATTACTTTTAGGGGAAGGGGCGAAGTGACTTTGGTGTGGTATGGACCTGGCAACAGGTCAGGTTTTTCTAAGTTCAGGGCTAAATATATTTTGTATGCCCCACCACCACCATAGTGGCTGGCACATTTAGTGTTAGCCTTGTCCGTCCGTTCGTCCATCCATTGCCAACCTTGTAGCTCATAAAACTTTTAAACCATACTAGCTACAGACCTGAAACTTCCTTATGATGAGTAGATGCTCAAAGCTTATTTCAATGTTTGATTCAACCCCGGGTCATGGATTATCTCCCCCTTTTCGACTTGAATTTCCCAATTTTGCCTTGTATTTCGTAATTTTTTTAAACTGTACTAGCCATAGACCTGAAACATGGGATGTAGCTTCTTTATGGTGAGTAGATGTGCAAAATTGATTTTGATTCAACCCCCAGGTCATGGATTATCTCATCTACCCATTTTCGACTTAGAATTTTTCAATTTTGCCTTGTAACGTGTAAGACTTTTAAACCGTGACAGCTACAGACCTCAAACTTGGTGTGTAGCTTCCTCATGATGAGTAGATGCACAAAGTGTATTTCAATGTGTTATTCGACGCCCCGGGTCATGGATTATCTACCCCTTTTCGACTTAGATTTCACCAATTTGCCTTGTAACTTGTAAAACTTCTAAACGGTAATAGCTGAAAGGAGGCTTGTTGCTTGGTATGTAGCTCTATGGTGTGAACATGCAGAAAGTGAAATTATATTTTTTCTTTGACACTGAGCCATGGATTATCTCCCCTTTTTGGACTTGAAGTTTGCCTCATTTACTATCAAAGCAATATGTGGGGCATCCGTATTCTATGAACACATTTTCCATTTTTCGATGTAAACATTCCGTTCCGATTTTCACCCCAATTTAGCAAGTTAAATATGGAATCGAAAACGTTGGCCCGGCCTTGAATGACCTTAGCTGTTGATTGGCCGTTAAACGCCAATATAACAAATCAAATCATTATGCACAATACCCAGTCCCCACATGCTCACGGTCAAATTATGTAGAGGTTTGCTTTAAAGATTTTTGTAAACATTCCTTTTAGGTCATGTTGTTATGCCCCCTATGCAATAGCAAGGCGGGCATATTGTGTTGCTCTAGAGGTTCTGTACGTCTGTCTGTACATTTACGTCAAAAAGTCGAAAACTTTGTCAGAGTTTCTCTATCATGTAATATCTTCAATATTACTTGAATGATTGCTTTAATATTTGGACAGTTCATTCACCTGAACATTCGTCCTTCACTTGATTATCTTAATTCATATGCATTGATCAATACAATTTCCAAATATGTAACGCTGTCTGCCTTTTCAAAATCATTCTGGATTCAATGTAGCATGACAGGAATTTGCTTTTTTGATTAGCATTATGACGCAGCAGCCGGGGGTATATGTGAGCTCCAGCTCACTTGCTCTAGTATGTTCAGGCAATAAATAGACGGTATGTGGTTCATGTAATCCGATCTATCCTAGTTTTTAGGACCCCATATTCAGCATGCTCATTAATAAAAAAATATTTGTTTATATTTTCAAAACATAAAGACGAGCGTGGATGGGGTTGACTGAATGGGACGGTATGGAGGCTAACATATATGTACATTACTTTAATTATTAGAGTACAAGTAATGTATCAAAATCATGTTTATAGTCTTTGAGCAGTACAACACGCATTATCAATACAAAATATTAAAAGGTCAGGATGGCCATAAAATGTGTTGGGAAGCCATCTTTATACTATTTTATTCCTATTTTAGACTATATTTCCTCATTTTATTCCTATTTTTTCACCGTCTGAATTCCTGTTTTCCTATTTTTGTTGGACCAATCCCTCACTTGACGGCCTGATGTGTTTTAAATTCTCAGTTTATCTTGTTAAAGGTGCACTGAATTATGTTTCACCTGAAAATAGTTCTGTTGCATTTTATTCCACATGAGCTCTGTATTGTAAATGTCCATTTTGGATATCATGTATGAAAACAATACTGTAGGTCCTAGAAATGACTTTTGTAGAAGATTTTTATAAAATATGGTTTTATTTTTTACAATTTCTATATGTCTCGTAATACAATATGGTTTTTGTCCCACCTGCTTTAGCAGAAGCGGGACATATGTATAGCTTTTCCGTCGGCGTCGTCGTCGTCGGCGGTGGCGGCGTCAACATTTCACGTTAAGTTTTTGCGTTTAGCTCAGTTTCCAGAAAACTATAACTCCTACGACCTCCATACTTGGTATACATCAACACTGTGGTGTAACCATCTCACACAGAGGGAACACATGTGACCTTCACCTACTTTTCATGGTTCATTGACCTACTTTTCACATGCATTCAACGTTAAGTTTTTGCGTTTATCTCTGTTTCTAAAACTTAGCGCTCAGGTTAATTCATTGTAACTTCTGTTTCCCTCAATGGAATGCTTTAATATTCCATACATGCATTTGTAACAACATCTCGCATCATTCTACACAAATCCCATTGTGCCCGCTAACCCCAAAGGTCAAGGTCACTTACTTAGAAATTTACGTGTTTGGAAAAATTAACGCTGGCAGTTTATGCTTTAATATTCCATACATGCATTTGTAGCAACATCCCGCATCATTCTACAGAAAGCCCATGGTGCCCGCTAACCCCAAAGGTCAAGGTCACTGACTTAGAAATTTCCGTGTTTGGAAAAGTTAACGCTCTGTTTATGCTTTAATATTCCATACATGCATTTGTAACAACATCCCGCATCATTCTACAGAAAGCCCATGGTGCTCACTAACCCCAAGGTTATTACAAGCTCCATATATACTATCAAACTGCGCCAGGCGGGACATTTTGCTCCGCGGAGCTCTTGTATTTTATATGTCTTGTATTAATTTCAGGATGTTATTTGCTTTATTATGTACCCCCTCCACCCCCCCCCCCCACCAACCCTCAACAGGATGGCAGGTGGGAGCATGTGATGGGTAATTTAACGACTTTTGTAGAAGATTTTCATACAATATGGTTTTATTTTTACATTTCAATATGTCTCGTATTAATTTCAGGATCATATTGTTTGCTTTATTATGTACCCCTCCCCCCTACCAACCCTAAAAAAAGAGAGGTACATATTGTCCCCACCCTGTACATCAGAGATTTGTGTTGAAATTTTAGGCCACCTATATCTCTTTAATACCATAAGTCAGATTGGCTTGAAACTTTATATACTTATTTGTGAGCATCCATGTGCTCAAGGTCAAAAGACATTGTGTTAAAAATTGTGTTTATTATTTTTTGTCATTCAATATTGTATTTGTTAATACTTCACAGAACAAAGATACAATTATACATGTACATATATGATCATGGCATGAGAAATTTGTATAGTGCATATACAACAAAACAAACACTATATATTCAGCATGTGCCGTATTTATTCTAATACCCTCAAGGCTATGAAATTTGTGGGGAAAATAGGATCAAAATATGTTATGTTCACATACAAAAGCCATTTAAAAGAATGTTTTAAATGGCTTTTGTAGGTGAAAATAACATATTTAGAATGCAAATATGGGAGGGGGCTACTATTAGAGAGGTGGCTACTATTAGAATAAATACGGTACATCCACAGACATTCGGCGTGTTTTGCTTTCGTCGGTACTGCTATAATTGAACGGCGCTGGTAATACTGAATACATTACAATGATTACTTCCCTCGAGCTGTCGATTAAATAACGCCATTTGCTTTGGTATTTATTATAAGGTATACAACTTCTGGTCGGACACAAGCTCATATTGTAACAAAATAACATATTTAAAATTGTAATTTTCTATGTATTAATGTATTTCTGTAGGATACTTCTCAAATGAACATATGAACTTGCCACTACAATATTGACGTTTGAGCCGTAAACACATTATTTAATTTGTTATGATGCGAGGTCGTGTCCGACCTAGGAAAACCAGTTGTAATTTGATATTATTTGCATAATTTATGTTCTAATTATGCTATTTCAGCCAGATAACAATACATGTGCACATTCCGCCAAAATATTTACATTAGCATTAATAAAATCGCGGAATTTGTTGTGATACGAGGCCGTGGCCGACCAAAGCAATAAGCCTTGTTCATGTAAATAGCTATACCGATGAATGCCAAAACACGCCGAATGCCTATGGGTACATCCATCAGTGGTGGGTGGCAGGTTGGAGCATGCGAAGGGTAATTTATTGATTGGGGTTCACCCTTACTGGAATTCCGACTGGAGACCTGGTTTGGCCCTTACATACGTCTTTGGCATTTTGTATGTGACAGTTGAATCTGGTTATATCCCTTATAAGAGTAATCCTACCGGTATTACTTTTTAATATGAAAAGGGGCCAAGTGACTTTGGTGTGGTATGGACCTGGCACCAGGTCAGGTTATTCTAATTCCAGGGCTGAATATATTTTTTCTCGATGTAAATATTCCGTTCTGATTTTGGGATTTCCCCCCCAATGCAGCAGGTTAAAACGGGATCGAACCCGTTAAACACCAATAAACAAACAAAAACAAACATCCATTAGTGTTGCTGATTTCTCGTTTATTTATTGTTTTCTTCCATTGTGAAGCATCATATTTATTGCTGAGTGTGTCATGTATATGTTAACCCTTACACCGCTACTCACAACAATTGTCTTCTGCTGTTGCTTTTATATCTTGCCTTATTTCTCAATAAAAACACGGTTTGACAGCACTTCAGAATCATTTCCAATGGAAATGATTTTGAAGTGCTGTCAAAGCATGTCGTAAATTATTCTAAAGTGCTGTCATGTGTTTGATGATAAAAATGGAAAATAGAAAATAAACAGCAGACGACAACACAAATAAGATAGCGGTGTAAGGGTTAAATGTATTTGTTATTGAAATGCAAAAAGAAAAATGCAAAGTGCTATTGAGTAGTGTAGCATGATAAATCTTGTATATCATGTGTGAGACAAGCTATGAGATTGTGTCCCTAATGAGATCTGCAAAGTTATGATAGTTTAACTCTTTGCATGCTAGCGGTGAACATAACATCCAACAAATTATTATGAGTCATTTCTTATATCCCTCTGTAAATATGTCTTGTAATTTCATTAGAATAGAGACCTCGACTCGATTCTAATGAAATTCCAAGACATATTCATAATATGTTTAAGGCGAAATAAAAATAAATACAATGAATTGCCGTCTGCTATTTTTGAACTATTTATAGACTACAAATTTCCCAGCATGCAAAGAGTTAAATAATGTAAAAAGTCGACACAACTTTTAGAGTAACTGCGGAATAGTATTCCACATGTTTCATGACAATTTCGTCAAATTTTGACATCATTTATGGAAACTATCACAGCCTTTGTAAATATTTTTCATAAAAAATCGCACATGATCTAAGGTACAAAATATCATGGATTGTCTCGTATGTGAGATGTCTATAGTGCTATATTGAGACACGTGTCCAACATTTTATTGCATGTGCTTTCTTAATATAAAGTGTAATATTTATACCTTTCATAAATTGATAATGAAAAGGCCCATTCGACGTATTGCGTTTACATCCCAATACAATACATTAGTCACGTGACGTCGCACGATGTTGTTGATTGGTTAAAGTTCGTTTGGCATCATTAATTTCCATGAGATTGTCAATAACGGCACGTTATTGACTGGCGACGTCGCTTTTCCAGGAATTGCGACAAAATGACGTAAACCAGGATTATTCTTAATTTTGAATTGGGTTATTGCCCATTATAAAAGTATATTATTACTGATCCTACTGCTTTTTGGGTGGAGCCAAGTGATTATGGTGTTGCTAGGACCTGACATCAGATCAGGATTATTCAGGTGGGTGGCAGGTGGGAGCATGGATGGGTAATTTAACGATTGGCGTTCATCCTTCTGACTGGAGACCAGGGGCCGTTTCACTAAACTTCGTATGACTAAAATGTTCGTAAGGGCAAATTTAGGATCGTCTGGAAATTTCAATTGATGGATTTACATTTATTGAGCATAGGCTGCATATGCAGCCTATGCTCAATAAATGTAAATCCAATAAGAGTTTACAAGAAAACAGTGTTAATGTGATATTTACAGACTTTCATAATTTTGCACTTACGAACATTTTAGTATTACGAAGTTTAGTGAAACGGCCCCCTGGTTTGGCCCTCACATACGTCTTTGGCATTTTGTATGTGACAGTTGAATCTGGTTATACCCCTTATGTGAGTATTACGATTATTCGTAATCCTATTTTATGGGAAGGGGCCAAGTGACTTAGGTGTGATATGGACCTGGCACCAGGTCAGGTTATTCTAATTTCAGGGCTGAATATATTGTTTCTCGATGTAAATATTCCGTTCCTATTTTGGGATTTTCCCCCCCAATGCAGCAGGTTCAAACGGGATCGAACCCGTTTGCCCGGCCTTACATGACCTTAGCTGTTGATAGGCCATTAAACACCAATAAACAAACAAACAGGATTATTCTTATTTCAGGGCTGAATATATAGTTTTGTTATTGTAAATATTCAATTTTGGGATTTTTCCCCCTTTTATACATGTACTTGAACATGTATATGTACTTGTACAGGTAATATATGGGATTTAGTACTAAACCCATTGACCCGGCCTTAAATGACATTAGCTGTTGATAGGCCGTTAAACACCAACAAACAAGCTAACAGAACTTAATTGTAATGCCATATTTAGTTATTTACATGTTTGAAACTACATGTATCAGAAAATGCCGTGTAAATCTCAGTAATAAAACCATGGGTTGTTGCCTTTACTGGGGGTTACAATACATGTGGTCTGTTTAAAGTTTGCGAGGAGTCATTTGGACTCCACGCACTTTAAGCATATCAAATGTATTATTCACCCCAGTAAACGCAATAGCCCATGGTTTTATTCCTTAATTAAAAATCATAATACACTAGTGTAATAAATGTGATGGCACTTTCTTGTTTTGTATGTACATGTATTTAATTTGCAATATGTTAATACTCTATTTTAGACAGATAGCCTTATTTTCAATGAAAACCTTTGCATTTAGTCATTAACCCTTATACCACTACTCACAACAATTGTCGTCTGCTGTTGCTTTTTTATGTTGCCTTATTTCTCAATAAAAGCATGGTTTGACAGCACTTCAGAATGATTCTGAAGTACTGTCGAAGCATGTTGTAAATCATTCTAAAAGTGCTTGTCAAAACATGTGTTGATTTTGATGATTAAAATAGAAAATAAACAGCAGACGACAAAAATAATAAGATAGCGGTCTAAGGGTTAACTCTTTCAGCACTACAGGCGTGTATAGTGGTATTGGCAAACAGTGTAGATCCAGATGATCCGGCTCGTGAAGTCATCTTTTTGAGGACAAAAGTACCCCCTTTTCATAAATGGACTAGTCTGAAAATCATTTTCTGATAATTGGATTGGTCGGAAATTTGCCTTATCAAAACCGTTCCAGTTACTTAGTGGTGAAAGGGTTAAATTATATCCACAATTCTGCTAATCAAATAACAAACTCCTATAGCACACCCATGTAGCCTGATAATGATGTAATGGCGAACAGTGCAGATCTTGATCAAACTGTGCGGATGCACAGGCTGATCTGGATCTATACTGGTCACAAAAGCCATAAGCCCAATTTCTCCAGCCACAGCCACATACGTGTTACTTGACTTTGTGACCAGTATAGAACCATATCAGGCTGCACTACCATTCGGAAAGTTCACGGTCTGCACTGTTCGCCATTCAGTCAGGGAAACATCCATCAAAGGTTGGCTAATTACTAGCTGACTAATCTGGATCTACACTGTTTGAAACCATTGATTTTGATCTACTAGTATACTCAATGGATTAATGATTTTTTGTTTACTGAAATGATACATTTTTTATGACACTATATGCACTGTTTGTATACATAATTATTTATAACGAAATACATCATATAGATCTGTCCAAAATGTGTACGATTATAGTAAAACCAAGGTGTATGATCACGTGGTACTAACAACAACAACAGGTACTGACATTTCCAGAATCCATCTGATTCAAAGTACGTATTCTTTTATATTGTCCTTATTACGTAACGGATTTTGATGAAATATGGCACATCAAACGCGTCTTGTTAAGCTGCATTTGGTGGTGTCTGTATTTTCGCCAAAACTTCTGTCGTTTTTGCGAAGAATAGATTTCCGTGTGAGGAAATCGATCCTTCGCAAAAACGACATAAGTCTGTACCGAACTCCCTGGAAAATATCAAATAATACTTACTTTGGAGTGGGCGATGTTGTTGTTGTTGTAACCACATGATCAGGCACCTTGAAAACTATAAAATTTATATATACATATCGTAGTATATTTTGAATCTTAATTTATCTTGATCATTTTATTTTACCGGTACTTGTTATTTATATATAAACAATGTATGTAAATCAGCGATGTATTTGTGTGCAATTGTTCTTTCAAAGGAAATGTGCAATTAATATTCACAGAAACATCATGTAAACGATTTTGTTTCATGTCGAAGTAGGCGCCGGATTCCTGACGAAATCCCATTCAGCTACATATAGAAGATACTGCATAAACACATTTTTGTCTAGTAACCGGCGCAAGAAATTTTCGCCGGTTACTAGACGAAAAATGTGTTGATGCGATAGCTTAAAGTAGAGCCGAGTGGCATTTCATCAAGAAACTGGTGCATTTTTTTACGCCGGTGCTGAGTGCAGTACCAGTGATATGATGACATGAGTAACATTTTCTTCTTGATCAGATTAAACAGCGATTGAATTGAACCGTGTTTAATGCCTTTCTCAATACAGTCTACCCCAGCCCCACGTCGGCAATATTGCTTGTAAATTATGATTGATGTAACGATTGTAGAAATAGCAGGGAATATACATAGCCCCGTTAACCTGGCCTGAAATGACCATAACTGTTGACAGGCCATTAAACACCATTACATAATTTTTATCTGGCAAGACTATGAAAGCAGGAATTTCAAGGCTTGCCGAGGAATTCATACGTTTTCTGGCCGAGCATGATAAACTTGATATCAAGACACTGTCCTGGTATTCTATTTATCAGGTAACATTGTATGCAACAAACATGACAAAATGAATAAGGATATACATATAGATTTCATTGAAAAGAATCGACTTATGCTGGGGTACGTCATTCGACTAATGATACATCAGGGAAAGTAGTTTGTAAATACTGATTGACCAGGATACATTGTAACTAGGTACCCGATAAATTATAATAAAATAGCTGACAGTGAAACACATGGAAATTAACCCTTACAAATGCAGGAACTATACAGAATGTAATTTGCTGTTATTCATGTTTATGCGTCCACCAACGAATGGTGAGGGGGCATATAGTGTTGCCGGCATCTGTACGTCTCAAAACCTTAACAGTCTGGTAAATGTCTTGTAATTTATGTTTCCTTACACGGATCTGCTTGATATTTCACACACGCATTGCTCTAATGGTCCTGTACCGCCCTGCGACAAATCCACGATTGTCCCGCCCCTACTAAGCCTATGGTCAAGGTCACACATGCATTTGAAACCTTAATGCTGGGGGTAAATGTCATTTTATTTAGTTTCCTTGCACTCATATGCTTGATTTTCACACACACATCGATTTAATGGTCCTTACCACCTTGTGACAAATCCACGATCGTCCCACCCCCATTAATCATGGGTCAAGGTCACATACTTGGTGCATTCGAAACCTTAACGCTCAGGTAAATGTCTTATAATGTCTGTTTCTTTGCACGGATCTGGTTGATATTTCACACACGCATTGCGTCCACCACCGAATTGTGAGGATCATATAGTGTTACCGGCATCCGTACGTCCCGAAACCTTAACAGTCTGGTAAATGTCTTGTAATTTCCTTACACGGATGTGCTTGATATTTCACACACGCATTGCTATAATGGTCCTCTACCGCCCTGCGACAAATCCACGATTGTCCCGCCCCTACTAAGCCCAGGGTCAAGGTCACATACATGCATTCGAAACCTAAACTCTCAGGTAAATGCCTTATAATTTATGTTTCCTTGCACGGATCTAGTTGGCGTTTACACACGTATTGCTCTAATGGTCCTCTACCGCCCTGTGAAAAGTCCACAATCATTCATGCCCCCACTAAGCCCAGGGTCGGGGTCACATACTTGTTTTTTTTGCCCTGAAATTAGAATAACCTGACCTGGTGCCAGGTCCATAACAAACCAAAGTCACTTGGCCCCTTCCCCTAAAATAGGATTACGAATAATCGTAATACTCACATAGGGGGTATAACCATGTTCAACTGTCGCATACACAATGCCAAACACGTATGTGAGGGCCAAACCAGGTCTCCAGTCAGAGTTCCGGTAAGGACGAACCCCAATCGTTAAATTACCCATCCTGCTCCCACCTGCCACCCACCACGTACTTGGTCTGTTCGAAACTCGGGTATGGTCTTATAATGTCGCTTTCCTTGCATGGATCTGCTCGATATTTCACACACCCATAGCTCTGATGGTCTGCTTTCATGCTGTGACAAATCCATGCTTCTCTGGCCCTGTGTTTTCAAATGTTTTTTGGCTGCCAGCGGGAGCATTCGTGAGCCGACGGGCCACATTTCTAGTTAAATTATTTTGTTTAAGAAAATACAGGAGTTGGTTTCATGTGTTTAATGGCCTATCAACAGCTACGGTCATTTAAGGCCGTGACAACGGGTTCGATCCCGTATTCAACCTGCTGCATTGAGTGGAAAATCCCAAAATCATAACGGAATATTTACATCGAAAAAAAAAATATGTTCAGCCCTGAAATTAGAACAAGAGGGCCATGATGGCACAATATCGCTCACCTGTGCAAAATCAAGCAAATACTGGTATGTAAAGTTACTACATATACATCAAAATAAGCACATGACAGGCACAACATACATGTCTCTGGTTGCTATAGTAATGTAACATTTATTGTTCATCAGCGGTGTAATAAATTTAAAGGTAACCATGGGGATTGTTATGCGGATTCAATGCCACATAGGGGTATTTGGAGGCAAATACGTGTTTATTAGCTACACACTACGTGTGATATGTATGTGCTAAACAGGTACAATGTAAATACAAGAAACGAGGCAAAGCCACGAAGGCCAGGTTTTTTCCAAGCATGGACACTTGGATAACATAATTATACCCACTTTGTGTAGACTAGATGGCCGTGGCCTGCATGTCGCGCCTTGGGGCGATGGCATGGACACTAAAACAATAGATATAGTAGATGGAAAAACGTTAACGAAACAACTTTAACCGGACACATGGACGTACGGACGGACGGACGGACGGACGTATGCGAAAATGCCGACGATATCGCGCTTTCCGCAAGCGGGTGCGACAATGATGATGAACACCCATGTGAAGTATGAAGGTAATGGGTGAAGCAGTTGCAGAGATATAGTACACGAACAAACTTTAACAAATAAATTCAAAGTAATTTGACATTGACATTGCGCACAGGGGCCGCACAGTTGGGGGTTAGAATGAAAATATGGACGAAGATAAACACACATGTGAAGTTTCAAGGTAATGGGCAAAGCAGTTTCAGAGATATAGTATAACGACAAAGTTTTAACCAAAAAATTTAACCAGACGTACGTTGAAAAGTTAACGTTGAAAATGGCTAAGTCAATTACGTGGAAATAATAGGTGAAGGTAAAAAATGGTCACATGTTGGATAGTTGTATGATCCAATGTGCTTGACGGTATACCGACCCGAAGTTACCCATTAACAGGTGCTGCGGGCGGCGGTGGTCTCGATATGTTTGAGATCATCCCGACACATTTGGTCTGTATGATCAGCATGGAAAACACCAGTTTGTGTTTCGAAGGTCTGTCAAGCTGTGGCTTCTTCAGACCATATGTTGGACATTCAATTTGGTTATCTGCTTTTGAGGGTATCCAGCGACATGGTAGCAGTATATTCCTGTGCACCGATCTTGCCTTCTTGACTCACCCTTTTCCGAGAACTATCTCGTACACAGGTATATCTGCAACAGGGTTGACGTTCCCACTTGTCCGTGAGTTTGCTCTTCCCGGGTATACCAACATTGCACAGGAGCACCATGTCACCGGCGTAGAGAGTAGAGTGTTGTCAATAGCGAGGCGCGGATGTCTCCCAAACATTAAGTAGTATGGTGTGTACCCTGTGCTGTCATGTTGAGTTATATGCATGTAACAGTAAAGTTCATGCGCCATCCAATCCTGCATCTGACAGTCTTCCAGAGTATCCATCATCTTCAAAAGTGTTTGGTTGAATCTTTCTACCATCCCGTTACCCATGGGATGGTATGGAGTGGTTCATGATTTACGCACCCCTGCTATGTCACATAGCCATTGGATAACGTTGGACTCGAAGTTTTGGCCACGGTCACTGTATTGTCGCTCGAAACCCATAGTGCACGATAAAGTGATCCAAGAGGACACTCGCCGTCATTCAGTCTGGTTCTTCGTAGGGATTGCTTGCGCATACCGCGTGAAGTGGTCCGTTATGACAAGGGTGTTGTCCAATCCTGCTTTGTATGTTTCCAACGACAGAAAATCTATATACACCAGTCCCAGTGGCGCAGACGATGAAATGATTACTAGCTCGGCACTCAGTGATGCAACCAGTGCAAGCCTTTTTCACGGACGAAGCGGTCCATGCATGGCGAATAGAATCGCCGTTTGAATAATACGATCGTACAATCCCGAACTTGGTGACAGAAATCGTCTATCAAAACATTCAGTATTAACCCTCGTAGCAGTCGGTCGAATACCCTGCTTGATAAAGTCGATCACTTGATGGATCTGTGGATCAGCCATATGTGCTTTCTAATCTTTGTTGCTGAGAGCAAACTTGTCTAGCAACTCCTCTGGCGGACTTGGATTCGTTCCCTCAGAAATGTCTGGCAAAGATGTCACAGCAAAAGTATCGACATATGGACACTCGTCAAAGGAAACCGACGCCGCCTGACATATGTCTTTCAACACTGGTGGATTGAGCTGCTCGCCTCTGGTTGGACGTCTTGACAAACCATCTGCGTCATTGTTGTATTTGCCACTTCAGTAGCAGATGGTAATATCATAATTCGTTAGTGCTGCTACCCAACATTGTCCTGTCGCATCTAACTTGGCTGTAGTTAGCATGTAGGTGAGAGGATTGTTGTCCGTCACTACCTTGAACGTGGTCTCATAGCGGTAGTCGTACAGTTTGTTTGTGATTGCCCATTTCAGTGCCAGAAACTCGAGTTTGTGTGCGGGGTAGTTTGTCTCTGAAGGTTTCAGACTGCGACTGGCATAGGCTACCACTCGATCTTTTCCCTCTTGTTTCTGATACAGCACTGCTCCAAGACCCTGTAACGATGCGACCGTGTGCACGGTGAATGGGGTGAGTAGTCAGCATATGCTAATACAGGGGGCTGACGAGCTTGTTGACCAGTGTATCAAACGCAGCCCGCTGAGCATCTTCCCAGATCTTGTTCGTAGGAATCCCTACCAGCAGGTCATTTAACGGCCTGGTAATACTGGCAAATCGCCTAATGACACGCCTGTAACAGCCGGTAAATCACAAACACTTCCTAACATCTCTGGTAGACTTTCGAATAAGCCAGTTATTCACCCTCTCTATTTTCGCAGGGTCTGTCGTGATTACTTCCACCGAGACAACATGTCCAAGGTTGATTATTTATTTCTGGAAAAACTCGCATTTCGATGGCTTCAGCTTGAGGTTATATTGACGTATTATGTCGAAGACTTCGAGGCGCCTGATGTGCTCCTCAAAATCTGATGAAAAGATGATGATGTCGTCTAGGTAAATTAAGCATTCACGAAGATAGACATCACCCATGCATCTTTCAACCAGCCTTTGAAATGTTCCAGGAGCATTGCAAAGCCCGAATGGCATACGAAAAATCCAATGGAGCCAAGTTGAAATGCAGTTTTTGCTTGTCCTCTTCTTCCATCTCCACCTGCCAGTAGCCGCTTTTCAGATCGAGTTTAGTGAAGTATCGTATCGTGAGCCAGCCAAAATATGTAGGGTCTCTTCCGTCCGTGGAATTGCGTAGGCATCCTTAATAGTCCGTTTATTCAGTTTACGATATTCAATGCAGAAACGTATAGTTCCGTCTTTTTTGCTGACTATAACTACGTTTGACGACGAAAATGGACAGCTTGGTTCGCGGACAGCTCATATGTCTAACTTTTATTTTACATGCTCTCGAATTTCTTGAATAAGGGCTAGTGGAACTTTTTGATATGGCTCCTTAAATGGGTTCTCTTCGGTCAGGTGAATCTTGTGACCAATCACATCGGCATCCAAGGTCAGTGGCCCCCTTGTGAAAACATATATTGCCATTTAGACATGATGTTCATCACCACTCCATTATGATCTTCTGTCAGATCAGAATCCTTCAGGTAAATTCCATAAGTTGACTTCTTAGAAGGTGACTTGTCTTCAGATGCTGTTTGTTGGCAGGGGTGTATCGTAGGTGTGTGATCTGAACTCGAGGGTGAACAACTGCGAACTACTTTCACTTACTGACGTTCGCGTAGTATAGCCTTGACTGGTATGCTACCTGTTTTTGCAGAGAGGTTGCACACTTTCACAGGTACTCTTGCGGAGGTTCCAGGGTTATTTAAGCTTACTACGCGTGGGCATGTGGCGAACTTTGGGCTGTATTGCTGGGAGCACCTCTCGGTGACGGTGGTTTCTACCTGTTTGGTGTTCCTGACGAATCCAGTTATGGTACGTGTTTCCATAGATTTAAAACACAATTTCTTTATCGTTCGCACTAATCCGACGTTGAAATGTGCAATCGCTTCAAAAGCCAAGGCCCAGTGATCTGGAATATCATTTGGATCTTTGAAGGTGTTGATCTGAAACAACCTTGCTATGTTAGTACCCACTATGACTGGTACCTCTCTACTGTATTCGGTCACTGGTACCACTAGCACAGGTACACACATAGGATGGTCATTCATGAAAGGAACTTTGACTTCCACTTCTATGCATCACATGTATGGCAGTGTTTGTCCATTCGCCCCTTTCACTTTCAATCCCAGTTGGTCTATGTTATGTAGAAATGGACATGACGTAAGTTGGTTGAAGGAATTAACAATTATCGTGCTAACGATAGAGCATGAATCAATTTGTGCTTGCATCTCTACTCCTTCAATCCATATCTAACTCTCAATGGTAGAGCCTATCAATATATCGAGTATATGTTAGTGAGGGCGTTCATCAGAGGGTTTATCTGCCATCTGCCCTGCGATGGAGGCACCTCTTAGTTTAAAGAATCGGCTTCATTATGTGGTTGGTGTTCTGGTTCTCTCTCTTAAATTTTATCTGTAGTTTCTGTTTCCACGGACTGTTGTTTGTTCTTCTTTTTGTATGGCCATCATTTGTTTTTTGATTTGTTCATTTCGTCCATTTTCTTTTCCATACTTCCCATCCGAGTAAGTAGATTCGCAAACATATTTATGTCCTTGTTCAACTGTATCTGTGTTTGATGCATTGTTTCTGCATTCTTTCCTGATACTCTGTTTCTCTACGTTGTGTCTCTCGTCGGTGATTCTCTATCTCAAACTTTTCAGACCCTACCTCCCTACTTAAGACCTCAAAATCGAATTCTGTTTCGAAGTACATTCTTGTCGAATCGCACAGTTCATCATTCCACAACCCCCTACAGAACTTTAATTTGTCTGAAATGCGTTTATCTGACCTTTCGCTATCGCCCTTTGAAGTATCTCTTCTAGGCGAAGGCCTGAATATGTCACTGTATCGTTCTCCACATCGCGTGCCTTGCACTATACACATTTCCATATATACTCTCTATTTTATCGATTATCTCTGGGTTCTGGCTAGAGAACCTGGAGAAAGCACTCGCGTAGTGTCGTGAGTGTCGAATAGCTTGTGTGACTCAATCGTCTGAATATGTGCGCATCAAGCATTCTACCTCTAGAAGCCATATATCAAATCCAATTTCAATCTTCGGGAGGGTTCGTCAACCTCGATAGTTGACAGACAAACATACATGTATTTGTGTGTTTATTTGTGTGTGCTTTTTTTTCTTTGATTTTTTCCGCTAACGTACTACACTAAATCCCATAGGTAATCCTAGGTTCCATGTCGTATACGGGTATGTTGAGTAAGCCAGAACTAAATCACAGGATTACACAACTTCATTTGTCATACGCAGGGTAAGTATGATATTAAGTGGCTTCGGCACACAGGGTAAATACAATATAAATGGGGTTAGGTACGCGGGGTAAATACGGTAGGCAGGCGGTGGGTGGTGCACGTGGCGCACATGGGGCAAGTATGGTATGAGGGGTATGTATGGTATGAAGTGGGTGGGGTACGCTGTATAAGTACCTTGTAAATTGGGTTGGGTTGGGAACGCGGGGTAAGTACGGTAGGCAGGATAAGTACAGTATAAATTGGGTTGGGTACGCGGAGTACATATGGTAGGTAGTGGGTGGTGTACGCGGGGTAAGTATGGTATTAAGTGGGTGGGTTATGCAGAGAAAGTATGGTATGCAGTTGGGGTTGAGTAAGCGGGGTAAATACGGTAGGTCGTAGTTGTCGTACGCGGTGTAAGTATGGTATGAAGTGGGTGGGGTACGCGAGTAAGTACTAACTTTGCATCAAGCTGCTGCACTAAAGGGGCTTGACAATTTAATACAACTAATTTCTTGACTAAGTTACTGTACTAAGGTGGGTCTCTGGTGATTGGCAGGTACGCTGGGTAAGTATTAAATTAACATCAAACTGCTGCACTAAAGTGGCTTGAGAATTCAGTTTAACTAAACTTTGACTAAGTTGTTGTACTAAGGTGGCTCTCGACAAATTCCGTCGCAAACCAGTCTCGTAATTGGCATTAACATGCACAAACATTATCCACTTGGCTGCTGCACTAAATCACAAATGTTCAAAACTTATTCGCGAAACTTTACCTGTAAATACAATAGTTACCAGATAATTATATTTATAATTTAGTTTACATGTACAATGGCTATGTGCTGCGTGCGCAGACAACATGCATTCCGGTGTTTGGGTGCTTCACGAGTGAGTTTCATGTCTTGCTCTAGTATATCACTATGTATCCTTGGTGTGCGGTGCGGAGACCTGCGCCATTAGCAAATCCCCTTGTAGGGCTCAACGGAGGGTGGGGAACATAGTGATGAATATAATGGCCTACTGATATGCAACACCTCTTCACAATTATCCATAAACCCAATTCATTGGAAGGCTTCGGATTTCACAAAGCCGTCCAGCCAACCTTGTTCAGCTGGCCCATCCATGAAACGGACACGACCTGCATAATTAAATTTTCTGTCTATTGAAGCTGATTTCCATCAACGACCACTACAACAACAGCAGTCAGAACAAGAGTAGTTAGCCACGTGGCCTCGATTCCTTGTAGTCCATGCAACTGACCTGGACAAGCCTCTCGGAAAATGTTCTGTCTTTGTTTAAGATACTGAATCGTGTGGCAGGAGAGCCCAATACCTTGAAACGGTTGCGCTCTGGTGACCTTCTTATTGAAGTTGAAAGAAATAGCCAAGTTATTGGATACTCCTGTCGACATCTAGCCACATAGATCATTGAACAGTTGCAAGGGGGTTGTCCGATCACCGAAGTCTGCTCATGTAAGTGAGCAAGAAGTGATCGAACAACTCAAACCAAAAGGAGTTGCTGATGCTCGAAAGATTAACAGAAACGTGAACGGATAAGCAGTCCATACTGATACATTCGTTCCGACCTTCAACCTGACTGAACTACCAAAACAACGGACACTTACCAGATGGCTACTCGTCACAGTTGACGTATACATACCAAACGCGTTGCGATGTTGCAACTGCCAATTGTACGGCCACCACAAATACAGATGCAAAACAGAACTTGCATGTGCACGCTGTAGCATTGCAAAGCACACCAATGACAACTGTGTGGAGGACGAACTGTGGCGGTAACCATTTGGCATACACAAAAGATTTCCCGAAGTGGAAGATCGAGAAGGTGATAGGTCGTGTGAAACACACACGCAACTTATCTTTCCCTGAAGCCAAGAAGTTTGTAGAAATGCCAGCAACCCCTATCCCTGGATTATCTTATGCTTCCGCTGCAGTCTCCCGCAAACGGAGCAGATCAATTTCCACCCAAACGGACGTTTCTTGGAAAGCAGCTGAACAACTATAATCCGCCTCGCTACAAGCCTTCCACCACATCTTCCTCATCGTCGTCACAGACACAACCTCCTCGAGGCCGGAGTCCAAAGGCTTCAACTTCTAAGCCTACTTCGGAAGGCATGAGTTGATAGACCACGCCTTCCGGAAGGTCGAGCTAAGCAAAATACATTGAAACAGATGACGGCCGTATCGCCTGAGCGATCAAAGCAAATACATTGTGACAGGCCGGCCTCGCCACCACCAATACCAATCAGGGGTAGGCCCACTGCCATGGAGAGGATCCCTGTCAAACCGCCCAGGAAATGGTCTGGTGACCCTGGATTGCAGAAGGGGGCAGACGGCCATAACAAACTTTAGAACATGTTTGAGGAATTAAAGCAAATCGTGATGAATTAGCAATATTATGAACCCAACACAGCCCCATTGCTGTTTGTCTTCAGGAAACATTCCTGAAAGTTTACGATAAATTTCTTTTTATTTCGCATGCATATACATTAAGTGTTAAGCATCTGGTGGAATCTCCATCCTCGTTAATTTAAGATGTGGCCGTTATTGTTAAGATGCACAATACTATTACATTATGTTCTATCCACATTCCACCATCTGCAGTTCTGTTATAATCAGAACTTGATGATCTTGTCTCTCAGCTCCCTTCACCTTTCATTCTCCTTGGCGATTTTAACGGACATAACATGCTTTTGGGTTGTAAAGACACTAACTAATTGAACATTTTCTTTCCCAGCTGCTAAAGCATTTACCTGAACACTCTTTAGACAACCTCCTTGAAATATGTAATACCATTTGGGAACAATACGTCTTTCCGCATTCATGGCGGGAAGCTACTATCAGACCTGTTCCCAAACCGGACAAGGATCACACCGACCCATCAAGTTACCATTCCATCGCACTGACTAGCTGCGTCTGTAAAAACGTGAAACAAATGATTAATGACAGGCTTGTCTGGTTTCTGGAATCCAATGGACTGATATCTTAATATCAGTCGGGATTTCATCGCCAGAGAAGCACTGCAGATAATTTGGTTAGACTCGAATCATTCATTCGAGACGGTTTTGTTAACAATGAGCATATAGCTGACGTAATTTTTGACCGAGAAAAGCTATATGACACAACGTGGAAGTATGGGATTATGAAGGACCTTCATGACATGGGTCTGAAGGGTCATCTCCCTGATTTTATGTCGTATTTTTTGAAAGACAGACAATTCCAAGTCCGAGTCGGTACAACTCTTTCCGATCCACACGAACAGGAAATGGATGTGCCGCAGGGAAGTATATTAGCTGTTACTCTGTTTAATATTAAATATTTTAAAATGTCTGCAACCAGGTGTTGACTGTTTGTTGTATGTCGATTATTTTCCAATATGTTACAAATCAAAGTACATGCACACTATTGAGCGCCAATTACAACTGAGCCTCAATAACAAGTGGGCCACAGAAAATAGCTTTACATTTTCGAAATTGAAAACTAATTGCATGCATCTTTGCATAAGACGCGGTCTTCAACCCATCCAAGTTGTTCGGGAACAGAACTTTCTTGGTCTTATCTTTGATCCTAAACTGACTTTTAAACCTCATCTGCGATACTTGAAAGCTAAATGCCGGAAAACACTGAACTTCATGCGAGTAGTAGCAAATCATGACTGAGGTGCAGACCGAAATGTGTTGCACCGCCTTTACATCGCACATGTTCGCTCAAAACTAGACGACGGATGCATTGTATAAGGATCTGCCAGTAAATCCGATCTTCGGATGCTCGATCCAATACATCACCAATACGTAAGACTCTGCCTGGGTGCATTCCGTACATCTACCACACAGAGCTTATATGCCGAGGCAAATGAGCCTTCTCTCCACGACAGACGCACCAAATTAGCTTTTCATTACGCCAATAAACTACATTCCAATCCGTCTAAGCCAGCGTCTAAGCCAGCGAACTACAGAGTCTGTATTCGATAAGAAGCCAAGCTTCAAGCCATCATTCGGTAAGATACTGGATCCTTTGATAGACGATGCTGGCTTAGATCTGGATCACATTGCCAAATACGCTGTCCCAGATACTCCACTGTGGCAGTTGCAGCAGCCCAAGGTGATCACATACACCCAACATTTCACTGATGACCCAAATAACGGGGACCGGGTACCTGCTGCTGTCGCTGTCGCCGAGGGACATCTTCAATCCAGACTACCAGATAAATCTTTGTTCTGCGGAATTGAGGGCAATTTTATCTTCCGATTCACTATCTTCACTACAAACTTTGTACAACATGAAATTTGAGCATCCACTTATCCGCCATATCCAGTGGGATCTGCTCACAGATAATAAACTTTATGATGTGAAGAGAAAGTTGAATGTAGAACATCGCACTAAAGATATGTATGCTTTTCAACTTTAGTACATGAGCTGGCCTTAAGACCGGTTCGCAAAATTAGGGAGACAGCAGTTCTCACTTGAACTGAGTTAATGGGTCCATAGACATGAAAAATAACCAATTATGATTCATTAACATGGTACAATGAAACCTCTCTAAACCGGACACCCCGGTTTAGAGATGTTCCCCTGTAATTAATCACTCTATGAATAAGTTTTGTAATTTTCAATCATGAACAAACACAATAATGAAATGAATACAACAAACCACATCTAAATTAAACGCAATAGCTTCCATTATATTGTGCAATATATTCATCGGGTTGCACCAAAGCCGATGTTAGTAGACAAGTTTGTCGCGGACTGACGCAATACGATCACTTTGTCTTTGACACAGGTGACCATTTGCATTAAAACTGTACTTGCAAGTATTTTTGTATCGTTACCATTCTGGCTTACACTGCCAACTGCGTAATCGTGTCAATGTTTGTTAATCTCTTTATTTTAAAATAATCGAATGCGTGCTTGATTGGTTGAGCCTGAGCTGGGATGCAGGTCAGGCTCAGTATATAAATGCGCTTGATTGCGAGTTAGCATTGCCAATATATGTTCAGAAAATCAGCGCTCCAGATAACGTGCATATTGGCGTATTTTACGCACTTATTTTAGCAGACAGAATACGCATTGATTATGAAAAGTGGGAATACAAAATACTCACAGCAATGTGAAAATACGCATTGATTTTCAAATTGAGTAGTGAAAATACAGTAATAAAGTTAACAATTTACTTAGTTGAACTGCAAAAAGCAAACAGTGTTTGCTTTTTGCAGTGCAAATAAGTGCATTTTTTAATTTGTTTTATTTGTTTATGATTTGTTCCCTATTTAATAATGAAGAAACTCAATAATGCATAAATTTGAATTTGAAAACTTATCTGGAGCTCTGTAGCCGATTTCACCAACATTGCAAAGTATACTTTTCTAGCAAAGTATACTTTGAGGGAGTAATCATTTATTGTTCCTGAAATGCATTATATCATAATAGAACTAAAGACTGCATATATTTGATGATTAAAAGTATGCAGAATTATTATACTGAATTGATTACATTATCACAGCCAGAATGTCTGTGATAATGTAATAAATTCAGTATAATAAAAAATAATAAATTTATCCTAAAATTGAAAATTTCTCCCTCAAAGTATACTTTGCTAGATAAGTATACTTTGCAATGTTGGTGAAATAGGCTACTGGACTAGAGAAATTGTGTTATGAGATTCGTGACCAGTGTACTTCTTAATAAAACAGCACACTCCGGTAGCCTGATAACGATCTATATTCCTTGTTAGAAGCATGACGGGTGTTTCACTGATGGAATGGCGAACAGTGCAGATCCTCATCAGACTGTGCGGATGCACAGTTTGATCTGGATCTACACTGGTCGTAAAACCCTTAAGCCCCATTTCTCCAGTCACAACCACATATAAATAACCTTACGATATCTGTAATCAGCATTGTCTTTGTATAGATTGACTGACTCTGAAAGTCAAAACTATGTCAAATTTGGAGAAAAATCGCACAATGGCAACTGAAGTTAAACCCATTTCATGCTGAAAATATACAAACTCTAAGACACAAAACTTATCTGGAACTATGGTGCAGTACATGCTCTGGTTCTCAGTTACATAACCGCCTGCGCTGGTTCTCAGTTGCACAAATACCTGCCCTAACCTTGCAAATATTTGACTTTATTTTTTATTTCAAACTACTTGCCTATTGTGCTTAAAATCAAGCAGCTTGATTGGCTGAGCCTCACATCACCTTAGATGTTGACAGGCCGTTAAACACCAATCATCAATCAATTGATTGACTGAGCCGGAGTTGTGCTACAACTCAGGTTCAGCCAATCAAACTGCTGAGATTGCAAATAGATGTCCAGCAGCCGATTTCACCAAGATTGCTAAGCATACTTATCTAGCTATGTATACTTTGAGGGAGTAATCATTTATATTTCCCGAAATGCATTATCTCATATAGAACTAACGACTGCATATATTTGATGATTAAAAGTATGCAGAATTATTATACTGAATTTATTACATTATCACAGCCAAAATGGCTGTGATAATGTAATAAATTCAGTGTAATAAAAATTAATAAATTAATCCTTAAATTGAAAATGTCTCCTTCAAAGTACACTTAGCAAGATAAGTATACTTGATGAAATCGGCTACAGAAACGATGATATATTCGCACGAGTTTAAAGGGACCCGTTTCACTATATAAACTGTGTACGACTAAACTTTAAAAGGGGCAAATTAAGGGATAACCATGTATTGTTTTTCGATTTGGAGCGGTATGTGGGAGGTGTTATGGCCTGTGAATCAGTTTTACGCCGACGCGTTAACGGCGCCGTAAAACTGATTCTCAGACCATAAAACCCGACACATATCGCTCCAAATCGAAAAATATCAAAGCATGGTTATCCCCATTCTAATGCGCATAGTGTGCTCCATACTTTCTGCAACATCGTAGCATATCACGAACAGTGATATTTTTCAATACGTCAGCAGGTTGTTGTCGTCATCTATAACCGCCTCACACCAAATGAATTTGAAGAAATGTAACTCCGTCGAAGAATATTCCCATTTCAACTTGAGATTAACGGGACTTGTTCTAAGTCTTAGACATGTATACATGTATGTATTCAACTGTAAAGTTTATTTTGACAATATTATTGCTTTTCTATGTGTAGTTACAACAGTTAAGTGCTTTTATTCATTAAAATAAATGTCAACATTTCTGCAGTGGGTTCGTCACTTTGTGCAATTTTCACAAAGGAAATGTAAACAAGAGTCAACTGGATTTCCCAGGAGTTACGCCTAATTCTGCAATACAGTTCATTGTGTATAGTCATGTATGTGCACATTGGAATTTGCAAAGTTATAGGCCGGTACTGGCATAATGAGTTTTCATTTGAGCATTTTACTAAATTCTACTGTATTTTAGGCGGGTTAATATTTTTTGGGAATTTGTTGAAGGGCCACCCTGAAGTCATGTTTGTCAGTCATAATGATTGGTCGATTTTCTTTTCCGCTTTGGGTTGTACAGGTCCATATGGCAGAATGATTAACCAAACATGTACCGAAAATGATTTCGGAAATATTAGGATTCCCCGCTGCTGGTCATTGTTTACAAAAGCGCGTAGGGTTACATAAATCTGTCAAGTTGTAAAACACAGTCTAGTAAAACGGATTTTTTATATGCTGTGATTTTTCATATTTTATAGGCTGTAATTACAATTGACCAATCAGATGCGTGCTTTCTATTTTCAGTTCATTAGAATATATAATTTAATAATTTTATATAATTTTAATCATAATTCGTATATACTGTCGATGTTGGAAAAACTTTGACGGGATTGAATGACCTCTACATATTATATAGATGGAATGTCGAGTCACTATCGAGCCACATTCAAGGAACTTGTTTGTCGTAAGATGTTTAGTGAAACGGGTACCATATTTTATTATATACCTACCCATGAAATACATAGTTATACGATGTAAATAAAAGTCATATGTTCTCAGCGATGAAATAAAAATCTTCCGGTGAAAATACGACTACTTCCGCTATCTATATTCATAACGCGCACCTGCAGTGCCGGACTGCAAATAGGCTGCAAATACACATCCATTACCGTATACAGTCTAATAAACTGCGAATTTCCATGGAGCGGTATATAATAAATAGAATATTCATATTTTAGCAACGAATATGACATATTTGTTCATCTAGTGGTGTGAAATGTCCATATTTCACTCGTGAAATATGGACATTCCACACCACTCGATGAACATATATGTCATATTCGTTGCAAAAATATGAATATTGTCTATATATTAGTAAACACTAATTAAATATAGATTTATATCGTATTTTTGAAACCAATTGTCCCTAGCTTAAAGGGATATATCAGGATTTTTTAAATGGATTTTGTTTTTTTCCAGGATGTTTTCATGAACAAAATAATAAAAATGGTTTAATTGAAGATATATGACGATACTAGAACTTCTTTCAATTTTCACCGATATTACGTAAGTATCAGATTTTCTATCTAGTTGAACGCAGCACGATAGGAAATCCGATATGTATGTACCTACATGGGTGCAAACTGATGCACTTGCTGATATGGCTGTACACTGGTCACAATACCTATAAGCCCCATTTCTTCTGTTGCAGCCACATACAAGGTGTATGATCACGTGGTTAAAACAACAACAACAAGTACTGAAACTTCCAGAAGACCTCCGATTCAAAGTACATATTCTTTTATTGTGTCCTTATTATGTAACGGATTTTGATAACATATGGCGCATCAAACTCGTCTTGTTAAGTTGCATTTGGTGGTCTCTGTACTTTGGCCCAAACTTCTGTAGTTTGTGCAAAGAATCGATTTCCGTGTCTACCGAGACGGAAATCGATTCTTCGCAAAAACCACCAAAATGCAGCTCATGAAGTCGCGTTTGCTGCGCCATATTTCGTCAAAACCCGTTGCATATTAAGAAATATATCAAATAATACTACTTACTTTGGAGTGGGCGAGATTTGAACACTTTCAGCTATTATTGTTGTTGTTGTTGTAACCACGTGATCATGCACCTTGCACATATAATGCAGAAAATAATAAGCTTTATTGTATAAACAAGTGTTGTGAGGAAGTAATACATGTAACACTGTCGTCAACTCTTTTGTAATTTTGAAATATTCGGGTATATCATAAAATGGGAGGTCGGCAAATCTAGCGATCGTGTTTGTGTGAGTTGAAATCATGAACACGCATGCGCATTAGACCCAAAGTATAGTGAAAGAAATTTAGTAATAAAACTATGGCCTGTTGACATACCGTGGTGTGCAAAACATTTAACTCTTTGAATCCGAAATCCCGCTATAGCGGTTTATGCAAAAAGTGCAGATCCAGATGAGCCGGCTCGTAACGAGCCGTCTCATCAGGATCTGCACTTTTTGAAAGTAATTTTAACATGTCTTAGAACAAAAACACCCCCTTTTCATAAATGGACGAATCTGAAAATCATTTTGTGACCATTGGATTGGTCGGAACATTAGCATATCACAGTCCATTCCAGTTCCTTAGGGTTGAAAGGGTTAACATTACAGTTTGGTCTGTTTAAAGTAAATACAACTATGGGATACCTGTATAAACGCAGTTGAATGGGCGTTTATATTGTGAATTTATGGAAGATGTAAATATTCAAAATATAAACTAAACACACATATGTCTTCTAAATTCCCGCTGCAGAGACGTTTTAAATTAAAATTATGAAGAACATATTCTTGCATGCTTGCGGGATATTATTTACACTTGTTTTTCGGCACACACCTATATATACAGGCGTTATGCTCTGCATCTGATTGTTGTTGCTGCTTAGTCTATATATAGATTTTGTGCAGACGGGTATGCAGTAAGTGTGTGCGCATTTTCGCATAATTTGCCAAATAGTATCTGCAACACGAGACATATGTGTAAGCGCTCGTTGCAATCATGTGTGGCTGTGATTGGAAAAAGGGGGTTTATGGGTTTTGCGACTAGTGCAGATCCAGATCAGCCTGTGCATCCGCACAGTCTGATCAGGATCGGCACTGTTCGCCATTCTATCAATGAAAAACCACGCTTCTAAAACGCAATATAGATTGTGACTACAGTATGACATCTCTATACCGGACATCCTTTGCACCCATGTGTGGTCAACTTGTATGGGTTTCTCTGTTATTATTGCCAATGGCGCCGTCTGTTCGCAAAGTACTAAATCAAGTTCAGTAGCCGATTTCATCAAAAGTGCAAAGTATACTTATCTAGCAAAGTATACTTTGAGGGAGTAATCATTTATTTTTCCAAAACTGCATTATTTCATATAGAACTAACCACTGCACATATTTGATGATCAAAAGTATGCAGAATTATTATACTGAATTTATTACATTATCACAGCCAAAATGGCTGTGATAATGTAATAAATTCAGTATAATAAAACTAATAAATGTATCCTTAAATTGAAAATGTCTCCCTCAAAGTATACTTTGCTAGATAAGTATGCTTTGCAATGTTGGTGAAATAGGCTACAGGTCCTAAAGTGAAATAGGCTGCAGGTCCTAAGGTGAAATAGGCTGCAGGTCCTAAAGTGAAATAGGCTACAGGTCCTAAAGTACTAAATCAAGTTCAGGAGGCGTCAGATCCCTGATTTACAGTGGAACCTCTCTACCGGACAGCCTGGGCCGGTATAGAGAGTTTCCACTGTATTATCAATTCACAGGTGCGTGCTACAGGAAACAGGCAACCAATTGATTTCCCAAAGACCCATATTGACACAAACATGACAATCGCAAACTACCTGCGACAAAATCAATTGTGTTACTTCCATTCATGGAGTCAGTGACCTAAGCCGGTTCTAGATCCATGCCAAACACGAGGTCATGCGTGTTGATTTCCATGCGTTATTTCCCATTTTTTGACGGAACCGTCTACTTTCACTGTTGAAACCTCTATCTCACCCCCACATCAAGTTGCACAGAGAAAATTTAACCTGTATGTGTAGAGCATGCAAGACATACCTTTCCTGCAGCATCTATTTTATTTTTATCCCGTCAACACAGTGTGTATGTGCCGTGAAACACGGTGCCGTGAAACATTTTTGATATCCAGTCAATACTATTTTTGCATTTTAAAGCCATTGTTAGGTGTTCACGGGATAAATAGAATAGTAGGTTAGTGCCGTGAATGGGAAAAATATCTGGCGCGGCAGGAAACGGGATGTGCTCGGCAGAGCCTCGCCCATCCCGTTTCCTGAGCCTTGCCAGATATTTTTTCCCATTCACGGCACTAACCTACTATTCTCTATATCTCTCTGTCATAATAATAACAATCAATGCCGTTGTCCTGAGAATTTACTCCTTGTTGCTAAGCTGTACCAGGACTGGTTTCGGTCACATTATTCATTGGCCGACTGGTTCCTGTAGAAGGAGATAATTTTCTGATTGTGTATGCATTATAACAAGTATTTATTAACTTTCATCGAAACATGTTTTCGGATTGATTGGGTCAGTACAGTGGGAGTCTCGACATATTTAGTATTTCGCGACAACCCTCAAACCAGCATAGAAGAAATGCATTATTTCATATAAAACTAACAACTGCATATATTTGATGATTACAAGTATGCAAACGTGAATGATCACTCTTGATA
>CM055275.1:68137865-68158963 GCA_029237695.1 Conchocele bisecta
AGGCTTCTTCGCCTTACCGTGATAAACATGTATACCGAATTTGGTTACAATCCGTTAAGTAAAACTAGTTATTGCGTGGACAAGCTATGCCCGCCCACCCGCCGCCTGCCCGACCGCCCCCGCCCGCCCGCCCGCCCGTACAAGATGTATACATAATACGTCCCGTTTTTTAAAACGGGCGTATGAAAACAAAACATATTCAGAAAAAAACAGCAATTAATAAAAATAACGTTACTTTTCGTTTTTATTATTTTGATATTTTATCGGCTGCTGATACAGTTTTAATTTAACCCTTTTCCATAGATGAAAGTATATGTAGATCCGAAGTTGAAAAACATACATATGTTTAGTGCGATGTTGTACAACTCAAACATTCAACTATCTCGCTTCTTGTCTCTTGTATCAATGCATATTAAAATTAATAAAATTATCTTAAAAAATAAAAACTTTGATCATTCATTAGACATACTATAAAATTTAACTTACAGATGAAAACAAACTCTCGCTTTATCTCCGTCCACCAGAAGTTTGTATGTATATCTTGCACAGACAGCTGACAGACGTGTTCTGGCATGAGCAGTAATCGAAAAGGAACATCAAACCTAAAACCTCACACTACATTTGAGCTGCCAACTGATAAAGCGAGCCATACGCAATTTACAACCACTGTATAGCAGTATCATGAGTGTCACCAGCAGTTTTGAAAAGGGGGTTCGACTTTCAGCTGTGAAGCAAGTCACATATGTAAGGTGTCCAGTAGCCGATTTCATCAAAATTGCAAAGTATACTTATCTAGCAAAGTATACTTTGAGGAAGTAATCATTTATTTTTCCCAAAATGCATTATGTCATATAGAACTAACCCCTGCATATATTTGATGATTGAAAGTATGCAGAATTATTATACTGAATTTATTACATTATCGCAGCCAAAATGGCTGTGATAATGTAATAAATTCAGTATAATAAAAACAATAAATTTATCCTTAGATTGAAAATATCTCCCTCAAATTATACTTTGCTAGATAAGTATACTTTGCAATGTTGGGGAAATAGCCTACTGGTGTTGCCACAGGACCCATTGCGTATTTCGGTTGCTTCACAGACCTTGAAAGAGCTTTATAAGTAGAAGCCACATGCTGCATTCGGCTATATTTGCACACGAACTAGCTCCTGAGAAAAGAGTTTTGGGTCAATTTAAGAAGCGTATTTCTGAATATTGGCATATTCCGATATGTTTTAGTGTCGCTCGACTGTGTTTTGTTAGTAGATCATTTGAATATTACAATTTCTGCGCATTCATGCATTGCAAATGGCTATCGCGGGCCAAATTTATATAAAAAAATGCTGATTCAAAAAGGGGTTCGCACAAACCCAGCGAACCTCCCCTGATGACGCGCTTGATTATCTTATTTTACATTGGCACTAATATAATTATTATGCTAACCATGCTAACGGAGGAAATGATACTTCAATAACTGACTGACGAACAGCGTAGGCCCTGATCAGAATGCGCGAATGTGTATGCTGATCTGTGGCTACGCTGTTCGCAACGTCGTAAGGTATATATTACTCCCCAGTCGCCTATTTAAAACTGCAAATGATATGCATAGGTATGTGCGGCTATATCGATTGCATGTAGTAATAAGATACTTAAGAGAATTAATTATATAATAAGTACAGTTTACAGTAAGGCCTTGGCAAGTTCTTCTCTGTTAAGCGTCCGCGCGCGGGTAGGTTTTGAGAGTGATTCTATGAAAAAACAAACAAACTGTGTATGCTATTTTACAATATTTACTGGTGAAGTAATAACAATCTAAGTTTAAATCCGTTCATGAATGTACACTTAATAAGTTTAGTACGAGTGTTTTCTTATTATTTAGCGGAAAATTTAAATTTATGTTAAACACTTCATCAACCCTTTGCACACTGCAAAAGGTTGAGGAAGTTGTTAACATAAATTTACATTCGTTTTTGTTTCAACGCCTTGTTTGTTTTTACCGGATACGTAAGTAGGTTTTGGCTATCCATGTGGGCGCTTAAGAGAGAAAAACAATGGCATGGCATAATTTGATCACGCGATTCGCTGTTCGCTGTCGTAAAGTGTCCTTCCTATGCCGGGGATATCATATTAAGGTATTAGGTGATAGATAGATAACATGATTTCAATGATAATTGCTTCATGCGAGTGATGTGATATATGAATATAATAACATATGTGAATATTGTCGTGATACTGTATACTATATGGAGCATTGAGTTGCTATCTCCACCATCTTTGTATGTACAAGCCATCGTACGGTTTCACCACTTCGTGCATTTGACAGATACAGCAAATAGTACATGTATGACAGTAAACCAAACAAAAGTTGGTGCACTACATGATAGACAGCTATGACGACGGCAAGCTGTACATATTATGCCAGCAAACTATACAATAGACGAGATATCAGAACATTTATCTTATCAATCTCAAAATAAATTTCAACGTGTAAACTTTCCAATCTGATGCACAGTCTATGTCACAGTTCACGTTTCCCATAGGTAAAGCCATATTTACTCGCATAGTAGGTGAGTAGACACCAGGGACTATACACTCATTAACTGCTTACATGTTACTGGATTTGATAGCTAATAACAGAGTACAGTAGTGGATATATATGGTATGTGTTGTGTGGTCTGCCAGGTAAACGTGATACACTGTGCGATTTTCTGTGTTTGATGTTATTTATAATGGTAGTTAATGTTGTTAAAAACAAACGCACAAACCTATCCAGAAAATTTTACAATTTGGTGTAATAAAATTGAGAGTATTTCTACATGTGATTAGCTACAGTATATCATATGTTCTACTTCACATGTTGAGTTATTTGTCAAACGGCAGAGCAGGTGAAACTGGCTGATGGCTGGAACACACAAAGATGGTCGACTTGGCCACCCCATGTGCCGTATAGGATACAGTAACGAGGCAGTGTTCACATATATGTTATACATATATTCGATCACATTTACGAAGCAATTATCTTTGAATCAAATGATGATCAGGTATATAGTTGGTCCTTAGTCGTGAACATAATACAAGTGGTATAAACAGCTTTTACGGTAAACGAATGCATCGCTACACCTTTTGATGTTCAATTTGTTATTTTACGTCAATACGAATATGCCTTTGCCACATAAATATATGCCACATTTCTTTCAGGGCATCAACTTCAATATTTGGGACTTTGATATCACGGCGGATAAGGCATACATATCGTAGCGTGGGCAATGCCACCACACCTACGTATTTATCACGTAACGAGCTTTGTCTTGACCGAATACGTACTGAATTATAACATAGTGTGGTATCAGGTATTGACCTGTTATTGACAACGAATTCAAAATTGACGTTTCAAAGATGGAACGACGTCACATTACGTTACGTCAGTGTAATGCCGCAATGTAAACAATTCTGCGTTCTTTTCAATGAAAGCCATGTCATAGTTGCTCATTCTGTAGTATAAAATGTTACCTAATACATAGAATACCAGGCTAGTGTCTTCTGATATCAAGTTTATCATGGACCGTCCAACCCCTGGCATTTGAGCCCAAAAAAGTGTCAGGCCAACCGTTGGCCCGTTTGTTCCGAATTTACTAATATCTGCCATACAGTTGAAATATGTGCATTACATGAAGGAGGCAATGAGGCGGTTAATTTAACCTAGCTAGTTCATTCTCCTATCGCACGAAGCCGGTATGTCCGACCGTGAAAGGGCTGAGTGAAGACTAATACTACTACTGCTACTACTGTTTTATACCACATAGAGATTATAAATTACGATGTTCATATATTTGCTGTAATTAGCTGACGATTCATTGAATGTGACGTCAACTTTCAAATGCGGCTGTGACTGGAGTAATGAGGTCCATCGGTTTTGCGACCAGTGTAAATCCAGATCAGCCTGTGCATCCGCACAGTGTGATCAGGATCTGCACTGTCCGCCATTCCACTAATAAAACACCCGTCATGTTATAAACGAGTAATATAGATCGTCACCAGGCTATACAATGCTACAGGAGTGTGCTATTATAAAAGGAGCTACATCGGTCAAAAATCCCATAAGACCCATTTCTTCAGATTTCAGTCGCAGCCACAAATATGGACAACATATACTGGTTTTATCCCTTCAACATAGTGCGTATGTGCCGTGAAACACGGTGCCGTGAAACATTGTTGATATCCTGTCAATAGTTTTGATATCCTGTCAATACGAACTAATCACTGCATATGAATATGTGCGATTGTCATAACTAGTCGATTATCCGATTTTGACGATGGGGCAGAGCCTCGCCGATCCCGTTTCCTAAACCTTGCCAAATATTGTTTTCCCATTCACGCCACTAACCTACTATTCTCTATATAACCACGATATGTTGGCTACAAAAGGAAATAAAAAATATAACTTCCAGTCGGTATTCATGCAAGAATCCAGCCATGCCATGGCTAAGAAAATACATACCATGCCTTGTGTAGCGCAGCCCAGCCGGCAAAAGGAACATTATAAACTGGTGGTATATATAGAGAATAGTAGGTTAGTGCCGTGAATGGGAAAAATATCTGGCAATGCTTAGAAAACGGGATGGGCGAGGCTCTGCGTTTCCCAGCCGCGCCAGATATGTGTTCCATTCACAGCACTAACCTACTATTCTATTTATCCCGTCAACACATACTAACGGCTTTAAAATGCAAAGCAAATAACCCCAGCCACCGCACATATTCATACGCAGTGATTATGACGTATTGACAGGATATCAAAAAAGTTTCACGGCACCGTAAACTCGAAAATGCACTTGAAACACAGGACTGATTCGTATTGCGTTACTTTTAATGTCAGGTTAAGCCTATCAGTATAATTTCATAAAAGTGCTGATCTATCCTTCGTTATTTGACCAATGGAGAAGTCTAGTTTGGACGAGTGGATGTTAGGTTCACTCATCCAGTGGAATGAGAAAGGAAATAAAAATGTGTTACAGTGGCGCTTTTCTGCAGGTCAACTATGCGAACTATACCAATACTATACGGATACTATACCAATACGATATGTTTGCTATACGATATGCATATAGTATAAACGTACGATATGTTTGTGCCGTACATACCAACCAATATCGTTTAGATATACCATTCTAATCGTACGTTTATACGATTTTATATATGTGCATAATTCTGGTACGTTTGTATCGTACACACATACCAGATTATGGTATATTCATACCATATCCGTACGGATATATCGTATATACGAACGGATATCGTATGTTTGTATAATATTCGTATAGTACGTTTGTACTATACGATGATACGGTACAAACATACCAATATTATATGATCATACGATATGCTCATTAAATATACCAATACTATACGATTACGATATGTATACGATATTAGTATTTATCAGGTAACCTGCCCTGCATTGGCCGAATACGTACTGACTGATAATATATTGTTGTATCAGGCATTGACCTGATACAAACATCCGGGTTACAATGAAGTGAATATTGACGTTGCATTGGTCAGATGACGTCACGTGACGTTACCGAATGATGTCAGTGTAATGACGTAATGTAAACAAGTCCGCGTTCTGTCCACAGATAACGACGTCATATGTGGTCATTTTCAAGCATAAAAAGTTACCTGATAAACAGAATACCAGGCTAGTGTCTTTTGATATCAAGTTTATCAGGCTCGGCTCGGAAACGGTAGGAATTCCTCGGCAAGCTTGATATCAAAAGACAGTAGCCTGGTATTCTCTATATACAAATAGGTACATGTAAGGAGCAGAAAAGCGCTACTGTATAGTTTATTCTAGTTTCGTCTCAATTAATCGCATATAGCGACGCTTTCGCCCATATGTATTAAGTTAATAATTAAATGTTCAGCGCTATATTTAGAACTGATTGTACCTGACCAACCGTAAAATATCATCATTATATAGGATAACACTTTTACGGCTGAATCTCCATATATCACATTCACTCACACTCAGCCTTTTTCACGTCTTACATGCCGGCTTCGTGCGATAGGAGAATGAACTAGCTATGTTAAATTAACTGCCTCATTGCCTCCTTCATTTAATGCACATATTTCGACTGTATGGCAGATATTAGTAAATTCGGAAACAAACGGGCCAACGGTTATTGACCTGCCATTTTTGGGCTCAAATGCCCGGGTTTGGAAGGTCCTCGAGCCAATTCCTACCCTTAAATATAAGATAATAAAAAAAACAGTTAGGGGCGGAGCTTCGTCACTGGGCTGGTAAACAATAAGTAGCTAGCTACGAAATTGTTTTACTAAAAATCCAATATATGAACTATAACTATTACTTAATGCCTGTCAGGATGCACGATAATACCAGACGCTACCATAGAAACAACCAGTACTTACGGCTTCCAAATCCACCTGAGGCGACGGGGGCGCCGTAGTATGCGGTTGTCATGCCAACGATACAGAACAAGGCGACAATGGCGACGGCGATTGTATGCATGGTGACTGAAGTGTGACAAAGAAACGGACACGGTAAACACATGATGATTGAAGTGTGACAAAGAAACGGACACGGTAAACACATGGTGATTGCAGATATAGATGGAAATAAAGCTCAACTGGTGAACATGATCAGTGAGACATCTATCAATTGTATAATAAAACGTTTTATTATATACCTACCCATGAAATACATAGTTATACGATGTAAATAAAAGTCATATGTTCTCATCGATGAAATAAACAACTTCCGATGAAAATACGACTACTTCCGCTATCTATATTCATATTCTGTATTTAGAAAGAAAACAGCGCAAATAGGCTGCAAATACACATTCATTACCGTATACAGTCTAAAAAACTGCTAATTTCCATGGAGCGGTATATAATAAATAGAATATTCATATTTTTGCAACGAATATGACATATATGTTCGTTTCGTGTTGTGAAATGTCCATATTTCGACACGAGTGCCGAAATATGGACATTTCACACCACGAGATGAAATGAACGGCACTCGTGAAATATGGACATTTCACACCATGAGATGGAATGAACGGCACTCGTGAAATATGGACATTTCACACCACGAGATGAACATATATGTCATATTCGTTTCAAAAATATGAATATCCTCTAGATATCCTTATCAGACTGTTAGCTGTATGTTCTCCGCTTTATTGGCAATGGGTTGTTCTATACATAGCTACATTGCAGCTAACGGTATATATTTGCGGAATAAGTTTTTTTCAATTTCGCGCACTAACATGTAGCGATAATTCACTACACCTTCACGTTCATACGTCAATTTAGTCTTATTTAAAGTAAAGACGCAATATCAGATGGTCATGAGAAATATTTCATAACACCTAAAATAAAGTGTACATTAACAACTGATTTAGGTCACTCTGCAAAAAGTAGGAAGTTTACAAAGATTATATACGTCAAACACAAATTTGGAAATACCTCTCCGTCATAGCTGTCATGTAATGCAATGTAATGAAATGGAATTACAAAGTAAATTAGATTAAATGACCAAACGATATGACACATCTCGTCATAAATAACGTTGTTAATGTGGTCCACATAGTCTTCGGACTGTGGTAACTAATAAAATGACGTACTATAGTAGAGCCCATCTAAACCGGACACCGTGGCAGACAATGAAAGAAATGACAATGAAACCAATTTAAATAAAATTTTCTATTTTCCATTTTTATCATCAAAAACATGGTTTAACAGCACTTTAGAATAATTTACAACATGCTTTGACAGCACTTTGGAATAATTTACTACATGCTCTGACAGCACTTCAGAACAATTTCCATTGGAAATGATTCTGAAGTGCTGTCAAACCATGTTTTTATTGAGGAATAAGGTAAGATATAAAAGCAACAGCAGACGACAATTGTTGTTAGTAGCGGTCTAAGGGTTAATTGAATAATCCAGAAATGAGCATTTCTTTCATTGCCGTGTCTTTTCATGATTGAAAATTACAAAAAATGTGCTTAATTGCAGTGGAATCTCTCTAAACCGGACACGCTGGGAGGGTCCCCATGGTGTCCGGTTTAGAGAAGTTACACTGTACTACTGAACTAGATTGGACAGAACCGTGACGTCACGTATCTATGACGGTAATGTATGTACATGATTACAAAGCATGTACACATGTCTTGGAATACACATACAGTGTAATCCATCTACACTGGCTGGATACCTCATAGGGCAGTTTAGAAGGTTTTAACCGTATATATTCAATAAATTTGATTTTAATTGGAGAAATGTGGCTTATGGGATTTGTGTCACGTGTTGCTCCTGATTAAATAGCAGACTCCTGATAACGATGTATATCGATAGGATAGCGAATAGTGCAGATCCTAATCAGCCCATATCCAACTTTCGCCGCCACCTTACCTGTAGAATGTCTGCATCAGTAGAGGCGATTTTTATATGGAATTATATAGGAGACTATTACCTTTTCTTAAGTAACTTTTAAACTACACAACCGATTGAAAATACACACGTCACATTTTAAACTTCAATTATTGTACTTTATGATGATGTTTCGATCGTGTTTTTAAAATAAAAATATTTTGGTCCTTTTTAGCTTTAAACATAGTCGGTAGTTTTTTTATAGCAAATAGTGATTTTTATTCTCGATTTTCGTTGGGAAAATTGCAAAATATCTTTTTATAATAATAGTTACAAAAAATGCGCAAGTATTTTCAATTAGTTCATTCATTTTTCTATCTATTGATATAAAAATTATGTTTCTAAGTTAATATTATTTTTGTCCTTTTTAGATAATAATAATGACACCATCTGTTTTAATTTTCCAATTAGCGTATCACGGACATCTTCGGCAATTTCCGTGATATTCGTTGAAACAGGCACCTGCTTACGGTCACTCTAAAAGCTTATATGTTGCCCGAGGCATGACCGTGTTGTCGGTAACATTATTATTAATGAATCACATGATTTTAGTTGTAATGATTGTTCGTTTCAAGAATTAGATATGCCAATCACTGTAAGTGAAATTACTAAAATTATTAGGGCTTTAAACAAAAACAAGGCATTCGCGGGAGACCAATTGACCAATTGATCAATGAATATTTTGTTGAATCATGTGATATTATTGCATCCCATTTATCAGATGTATTTAATGGAATTCTTAATTCAGGTTTCTTTCCCGATAGTTGGATGGAAGGCGATATAGTACCACTATTTAAAAAAAATGATCCAAATGATGTTAATAATTATAGGGGTATTGCGCTTGTAAGCTGTTTTTCCAAAATATTTACAGGTGTGTTGAATAGGAGAATCAGTGACTGGGTTGATATGAACAATGTAGTTAGTGATGCACAGTTCGGGTTTAGAAAAGGTCGATCAACTGTTGATGCTAATTTTGTTTTAAATGCAATTATCCAACATGTATTAAGCCAAAATGGACGTTTAGCATGTGCCTTTATTGATTTTAAAAAGGCTTTTGAGAACATTTATCGGAACGGTTTGTGGTTTAAATTGCACAGAAATGGTGTAGACGGCAAAATGCTAAGAATCATTCGAGATCTGTACTCTAAAGTCAAACTGCGCATCCGAGGTTGTAAATCATTCTCTGACTTTTTTTAATGTTCAATTGGTTTAAAGCAAGGCGAGGTATTGTCACCTGTTTTATTCTCGATGTTTCTTGAGGATCTGGAACTGTTTATGCTTGATGATATAAATAGAGGTTTATCACTTGACGAAATCTCTCTTATCTTAATGCTGTTTGCTGATGACATGGTTTTATTTGGTAAAAATACACAAGAGTTACAGCATAGCCTCGATCTACTCAAACAGTATTGCGATAAGTGGGGGTTGGAAGTTAACACTGCTAAAAGCAAAATTGTAGTTTTTAGGAAACGTGGTGGTCTAAAAGCCCATGAAGAGTGGTTATACAATGGCACACCACTAGAAGTGGTTAACGATTTTAACTATTTGGGAACAGTTTTTAATTATACTGGTAACTTTAATTTAAACCAAGAAACACTATCAGGAAAAGGACTAAAGGCCTTGAATGCCCTTTTGGCTAACACTCGTGATTTGATTTTGTTTTGAAACCGAAAGTGGTGTGCCAGTTGTTTGATGCTTTTGTGGGCTCAACCCTAAATTACGCTAGTGAAATATGGGTTTTTTCTAAATCAAAGGAAATTGAACGAATACATTTAAAAATGTGTAAATCTTTGCTAAGTGTGAAGACATCAACATGCAATATGGCTGTTTATGGTGAACTGGGTAGATACCCGCTTTACATAAACAGACAATATCGCATAATAAAGTATTGGTCCAGAGTCGTAAATTCTAACAATATTATTGTGCAACACCTATATAATTCCATGAAACAAGATTGTAATATAGGAACCATAAATTGGGCTTCTAAAGTCAAAGACTTGTTGGAACGGTATGGATTTGGCTATATCTGGAATAATACTGAAAATGTTGAATGGAAGCCATTTTGTATGCAATTCAAGCAGAGGTTGATCGATGAATTTGCTCAGTCTTGGACAGCAAGTATAGGCAATAGTGGAATTTTGTGTACATATAGTTTGTTTAAATGCTCATTTGGATACGAGCCATATTTGGATAAACTATCTAGAACTTACAGGCATGCACTTACACGGTTAAGGCTTTCATTGCACCAATTGCGTATTGAATCTGGTCGATATGGTAACAATAGAACTGAACGTAATCAACGATACTGTACATTTTGTGACATGCTAGACTTAGAAGACGAGTACCATTTTATCCTTGTATGCCCGATGTATAATGGTCTACGTTGTAGTTTTTTAAAAAGATTCTATTATGTTCGACCAAGCATGTTCAAGTTTATAGAATTAATGGAATGTCAGCAATATAGAGTTCTGTTAAACCTGGGCAAGTTCATCTATCAAGCTCTGCAAATTCGTCAATCAAGAATTGTGGCTATAGTCGGCCAATGATTTGTTTTCATTTGCACCACCTTTATATTAAACTTCCTTGTAGCAGTCCAACAAGTATATATTGTCACTGTATACATGCATTTGTTTTGGTTGAGATGTCTTTTTTTTTACCCCCTTTTAACTGTATTAGGAACATGTGGTACATGTAATAACAATGACAACAATTCCAAATCAAATGGCGTTTGTGCCTCCCATGCGAATCGTCCAGGCAAGATGAATCGGATGGAGTATTGCAATATATGCTCTCGAAAGAGCAACGAATTATATTTTTTAGTGAGACTTGTTGAGAAAATATATATTAACCCTTACTACGCTGAATATGATCGTGTCATCTGCTGTTATTTTTCTGTTATCTTTTTTGTGTTTTTGTTCTTTTATCAAGCCTAACATAGCATTTTGGCTGCACACGAGACACATCTGCATTGGAGATTGTTCTCATGTGCTGACAAAATATGTTTCCATAAAACATGATAAATAATATGATGATGATAAAAGAAAGCAGAGGTCAAGTTCATGTTCCTGCTCTGTGGGGATTAAGACTATTATTAGAGAAGATAATTCTTAAAACTTTCATGTATTTGTTTATCTTTAGTACGTATACTGCTCTACAAAATTTGAAATTGTTCTGATACAGTATGGATACATGTGTTCTGATATTGTACTGTACAACGGGGAATGTCAATAGTAACTCTGTGCACGAGTAAATATCTATGTATTTAATGGTTGGAGTTGTCTCCCATTCTCGTGTAGACAGTCTGTCTGCTAGTTCAAGCCGGCTGCTGCACGAGTGCGACGATACAAAGTCAAGCATCGCTCACGACATATAAATTCGAGTGAAAATGTATATATGAAAGTAAAACTGTTGACATGTCCTTGTGTACACGCAGAATGAACACAATAATTTAAACCCACCATCATAACACTGTATTTCAACTAAATAATGTTTTGTTAAGGTAGGTCTCGACTCATATAGCTTGCTGGCACTCGACTTGGCATCGCTTACTTGGCTATAAACGGTTGCCTGTTTTTAATGAAAAGTAACCATAGATTGGCTGGGATTGTGTTATGATGAGCCGTGTGCCAGACTCGCCCTATCTGTCCGGGCCTGTTTTTCCTACAATGTTCTTCTTAGTTTGAGATTAGTTACGCTAAATATTGATCATATGGTAACTGCTTGTGTGTGTTCGGGGGGTGTTTTTGGCTCGAGGAATCCGTGTGTCTCTTTGTGGCAGGCGGGTTCCTGTGAGCGAAAACCATCTCCTACCCTATACATGCAGCAATACATTTAATGGTATCGTATCTGCACTTGTTTGATATTTGTGATATAACTTTTGTATGTAACTAGGAACATGTCATGTTCACGTTACGAGAAATAAAAATCTTGAATCTTGAATTATTTGTGAACAAAGTAACCAACATTTTCTACTGATTTGTTATTTCAGCATAGACTTTGTCTCATTTGATTATCTCGATAATTGCAACTTGCAATACTTAATATAATTTCATCTTAATTTGATTTAGCTAGAAATAATTAATGTAATTCCCTTTATACATGTACGCGCGAATTATAAGTGTTGGTCAGACTATCTTAGTTTGTAAGATTACTTACACTGGTTGTAAATATTTGTATCGTTGCACGTTTTCTCTTGATTTCAGGGCAATATTAACGGGATTTATACCGATTATCGAAACTAATATTGGTGAAAGTGTCACAAATGATAAAATTGTCAATAAATGGAAAAAGACATGCGTATTAGTTCAATACATATTTATTGATGTTATTGATGTTATAGCATTCATGCATACGCAGAATACTCATCAAACGATTACAATAATGTTAAACAGGGTTTGCAGATCTCCCATATGTTAACAGGCGGATAATAACTTGCATATACATACATCGGTAGTTAGTACGTGTTCTTATATATGTATTAAAGTGTACCGTGTAATGCACAGTATACCACACACACAAATATACATATACTGATGTACCTTTTTAAATCTTTAATGTCGTCTTCATCCATCGATGGTATGACCAGTTTTGGAGTTGCGGTCGGAAGAATTTGTTCGGCATTCCCATCTAACTTGAATATTTATATAGGTCGTTCCCCATGGTCTGGCTTCCACTCATCATCCGTGCTGAAGTGCTTGTACTGCACCACAGCGTGTCTGGTTTCGTCTTTGAATATCCTTCAACAAATAAATTATCGGAACGTTGTGCTTAATGCTGGACACACACATTCCAGTTTGTAACATAGGTAGATGCCCATTCTTTTGATATCACATGTTTCGTGCAAATAAACATTCATTTACCAGACGTATTAATTTGTATTATTATATTTTATATCAAACGTGAATTGCCACTACTGATATCAGTATCACATATGTTTTCTTGCTGTCCGGTTTAGAAGAGGTTCCACTGTATTTCTTCTCTTTAATTAGTTGTTGATGTGCAATAATCATATTTTATATGGATACAAATATTTATTCAAGTGACTCATTTAATTGATATACATACTTTTAAAATGCTCTGCCTCGTTTGAATATCGAAATAGCCTGATACAGACGTGCGTCTCTATCAGTAAATTAAACAATACTAAGTGCTTATATTTGTATAGCTGTGAGTCGTAATGTTTAAAACTGGTGGAATACTTACAAAAGTATACACTAAGTAAATTCGGACAGACTTTCAAATATGTTTGAAACATGTCGCTCCTTATAGGCATAACATGCACCGATGACAAAACATGATACAGAACTGCTAGAATAACTGTAAATTAATGAGACACATGCATTTCTTTTTATTCTGTTAGTGAGACGTTATTAAATGACATACCTGTACATTTTTGGAAAAGTGATGTTGTGCACCTGGTTGATGCAAGGTTCAAGCCAACCGGATATATTCCATACAGCATCGACGTTAGTCGCTGACGTCTGTGATGCTGTTCCTTGACTTTGCCGTGGCTGATTTTAGAGAAGGGCTGATCCACATCTTCGTGTGTGTGCCCCACTATCAGAAAGCTGATGTAGCACTACAAATATAATGACAAAGTGGTTAATAACATTCACTGTAATTTCCAGCATAATCAGAATATTTACAAAACATGACAGTGTACACATTGTAAATGCTAATACCTTGAAGGCACTTGGTCTGAAATATGTGCAAAAAAAACAAATGTAACCTTGATATTGGGCACATGGGCCGCACAGATTGGGCATTGAATGAAAATATGGATGATGATAAACACACATTTGAAGTTTCGAGTGAATTGGCGAAGCGGTTTCAGAGATATTGTGTTCTTAAAAACTTTAGTCTAAATGCCAAAAAATATATTGAATATAAAATAAAAATATCTTGACCTTGACATTGTGCAGAGGCGCCGCACCTGTTGTGCATATAATGTAAATATGGATGATGATAAAGACAAATGTGACGATTGGAGTGAATTGGAGAATTCTGTTTCAGAGCAGAGCTATAGTGTTCTTTAAAACTTTAACCTAATTACAAAAAGAATATAATGTAAATTTCGAAATAATTTGACCTTCGACATTGGGCACAGGGGTCGAACGGATGAGGCGTATAATGCCATTGATAGTATATGGAAACACTTTAACTAAACAACATTAACCAAAAACAACTGGAAAACCGGACGCACGTACGTACGCACGTACGTACGTACGTATGTCAATGTGCCGACTAAATCGCGCTGTCCGCACGCGGGTTCGACAACAAACTGTGTTTGTAATACTGAACTATAAATTGCGCTGCGAACACTAGATTTTTTTTGAAATTGATTGTTAATTTAATGTTAATGAAATTGATTCACCTAGACTAGTGTCAACATTCGCAAATACAACACGTTATGTTTCACAAACTTCATATGCCGTTTCGGATACAGTAACACTAGAATGTTCAAATACACAGTATACGTATAGTACGGGGCGCCAAGTGGGACATGGCTCAATTTTGTCAACAAAATTCATTTTTGTGCCACAAAATTCAATTCTGTGTCACAAAATTCACTTTTGTACCACAGAATTCAATTCTGTGTCACGAAATTCAATTCTGTGTCACAAAATTCACTTTTGTGCCACAATATTCAATTCTGTGTAACAAAATTCAATTCTGTCACAAAATTCAATTCTGTGCCACAGAATTCAATTCTGTGTCACAAAATTCAATTCTGTGCCACAAAATTCAATTCTGTCAATTCTGCACACGCATGTAAGAAGGACTACCATTGGTCAGAAACTGCACTGGAGAAATGGGTCATGGTCGCCGATCTACACATTCAATGTCGATCATTCATTTCTCATTCTGCCGATGATTCATTTCTCATTCTGCCATTTTGCTTCAACTATCTCCAAACAGTCAAACGTTGACAAACCCATTCATATTTAAACTCATTTGCGTTATAATTGTACACATAATTCATGTACATGTAGATCTCCCGCGAGTACTGACGTCATTTATAGTGTATCGCAAGGTACTCTGCCCCAGTTAAATCAAATAATAAGCGCGCTGTGGCCTGTGTTATGACTGCTGTCGGTGTTTATAAACAGAATGTGTGTATTGGGCCATTTGAGGAAACCATTTGTAGTATTTGTGTAGATACCATGGATACTAAGATGGTGTATACTGTAAATAATGCATGTAGATACATATTTGCGAACACGTAACTTCGCAACTAGTAGACACAGATCCAATACCATTTGTTTCACAAGGTTAGATCTACTGTTAGAATACGACGTCATCTAATGTCATTTTCGAGCATAAAACGTTACCTGATAAATAGAATACCAGGCTAGTGTAGTTTAATATCAAGTTTATCAGGTTCTGCTCGGAAACGGTAGGAATTCTTCGGCAAGCCTCGGAAATCCTACGCGTTTCCTAGCCTTGCCTGATAAACTTGATATCCAAATACACTAGCCTGGTATTCTCTATATATGGGCATGCTCTCAGGTCTAGCTATGTCCCGGCTACTTTATGTTTGACCCTGTTTACATAATTGAGGGAAAATTCTGAATATTTTTCTTATTTCTCCTTCAAAGTATATATGCTTATATGGTGTGACCACTCATTTGTAATCATATATAAACCAAAATAACTGTCCATAAAGAAGTATAATATTGATATATTGGGTTATATTTTCGCATTGAAATATTTAAACCTGCAAGTGTACTCCACCATCTAGTAAAATGGACTAAGACCGATCTCAACCAATCAACGTAGAGATGACATAGACTATCCTACGCAAACTATTTTTTGTGGACAAAAATGAATTCTGTCCCACAAAACTGAATTTTTCTTCACAAAACTCAATTCTGTCTTACAAAATTGAATCCTTTATAACAAAAATGAATTTTGTATACGAAATGTATGCAGAATTGAATTTTGTGACACAGAATTGAATTTTGTGACACAGAATTGACAGAATTGAATTTTGTGACACAGAATTGAATTTTGTGATTTTTAGTGTTACAAAACTCAATTTTGTACACATAATTAACCTGTCCTGCATGGCGCCCCGTATATAGCCCATCACATCTGAGAAACAAACATGTTTGAATCAAATGATGATCAGTTTAAATGCAGAAACCGAATAAACTGATCTAGCAAATGTCACCCATTGTGCCAACAATTCCTGCTATTGCTATGCCATCACACGAGCAGCAGGATTATAATGTGCACATAACCAGGTATGGTCGTGAGGTAAAACTAATAACGATGCATATTTAGTAATTTGGATACGGTGTAGTTTGTCAAGTATTCAGTAGACGGATTACATAAGAATTCCTGGCTCACAGTGACTTCGTTTGACCGGTCAGTGAAGGTCGTAACAACATGAACAAGTGTTAACGAGACATATTCACAATTAGTGCCGCACTTAAACAGTAGGGAGTCATTAGAACAGACTAGTGTTGTCCAGTCGCGTGGTTTGATTAGACAACTTCCTGTTGTAACAAGTGTTGTACGTCTGCCATAGAATGCTACCGTTACATGTAATGCTATACTTGGGTTAATCTGGCCAACCCGCATCTCTGTCTGGGAGTATCAGGTTACAAGCTGCGGCTGGCCACAGATGGTCAGTTTCATACCCTCATGCATAGAAATTTGATTTTTAATACTTACTGTTTGTTGCATGTTTTTCTGCCGACGAACTATTGGCTATTACACATATTAAAGATAAAAACTATTTAAATGTAAGTACTTATTCACAAATAACCAAAACAAAAAAATACCCTCCCCAAAAAGTGTCATTTCATGAAATTCCATCAAGTATTGATTTTATTGCGAAAACACAATTTGCCATTGGGGCTGAAATAGATTTTTGAAAATAATTTTTGAACATGTGGACCGATTTTCAAAATATAAATTTTGTTTTCTTAGTTACACATTTCCAAGCTATCACGTCAGGTTTCGGAGTAAATTTCCAAAAGTGTTAGTTTTTCGACCCTCACAGTCACTCTTCAACTCCTTTTTGCCCCATGTTAAATTCACATAGGAAAAGTTGATGTCTTTGCTATTGATGAAAAACAACATTTAAATATTTCTGAGATTTAATATGGTTATTAGCAAAAACAAATCCATGACCGACCAGTGGTAAAAACAAAGTAAAATTAAAATATAGAGGATATTCCATCGCACATTTTGAATAGCGGGAAATCATACACGAGTGTGCGTCACGCGGCTTCCGTGTAAGCAACGAATGAGCGTAGCGAACGAGTTGCTTTGCTTGCTTGCTTGCACGGACGTCGACGGAATGTATTATTTCCGCTATTCAAACATGTACGATGGAATATCCTATTTATTATACTTCCACGGCGGATATATATGCACATTTAGTCCATTTTTGAGATTATAATCAATGAATAGTGACGTGCGCATGAATAGCTATACAATGACGTGTTTTCCCGCGTTTTGAAGTTACGTTGCGTGACGTCAAATGTGACGTCATGCATAACTTTTTGAAATACAAATTACGCAACTGTTTCTATGAGCCAGATATATTTGAGTGCATGTTTGGAATGTGTTCAATCACATCAACATTCTAGATTAGTCGAGACCCTTTCCAAATTTTCAAATAACTTTATTTTGACAGTAAAATAAATTAAACCAGTCGAGTAGATTTCGGATTATGAGATCTGGGTCTATAGTGTGCAGATTTATGGTAGTGTGGGATATACCATGTTGGATGGTATTTATTCCGCGAGGGCTGTACACTAGTTTGGTTAAATTTATGGCGTGGGAACATATATTTATGCCAACTATAAACCCACGGGTGAAATGGCAAAAGCCATGGTTTTGTAGTATTTATGTGAGATGTCGAACGAGGGGTAGGAATATTCATTATTCCGTGCATGGTTTCACTGGTGCGTATATAAGCGATGTCTTGCTATGTGTTGGTGGGACACATATTTTCTGATAACAGAAGAATAGTACTGTATTCACCAGTGACACGGAGGATTTTGGTATGTACCTACAACATTTTATTTCAGCTGTGATTTGCCGTTGTTCGATTCCCGTTTTAGTCCGCTGTGCATCCTGTGTGTCTGTCTGTGCGTATTCGTCCAGTAATTGGAGACACATTTCATTTTGTAGCCTCTTGAGATCGCTCCAGCGAGCCACATTGGACGTTTTGGTCCACTCGTTGAGGGCAGACCCAAGTCATGCAGAGTACCAGGTCGTCCGAGTGTCCGTACGTCTGTCTGGCGCAGTGTGTGTAGCAGCTCCGGGTACAGGCCTGTATAGAGCAGTGTGTGATTGCTACATCGCGTTCAGCAGACAGTAACAGCCATAGATTAGTGAAGTGAAACGCCATACACACATATCATATCATTATACTACCACCGAGTTGAATGCCACCCATGTGAAACTTTTCCCGGCGTCTTAGCCAACGTGATAATCGCCATTTGTATTATATCGAAACTTTACATCCGGTCTACCACTTCCGGTATTACAACCCATTGATTCACCATGGATACTTTACATCCGGTCCACCACATCCGGGTTGCTACAGTCGAGTGATACCATAGGAACTTTACATCTGGTCCACCATTTCCGGAAATAATACTACCTTTGGAACTTTACTTCCGGTACCAGCTTCCGGAACATTATCGTTATTGACTATCATGTGATGTAACCACACCCGGCTTTGACTTATGACATTCAGACTTTGGAAATACATTGCACAGGCAATACATATGTATACTTTGATAGTGTATGGTAAGACTCCTATCATGGCATATCATGGCTAAGGGATTGTAGTAAGACTACATATATTGTTTATGGATTAATCAACTTGAAGTTGGATAATAGCCATATTTGTGACTAGACCTCATACTGCGGGTGAGGCAGACCTTGGGACCTTGCTACTCAGAGGTTACCACTATCTATTGAGATACGCCAGCACTGGGGTAGCTCAGATGATTGTCATTTCTCCTCTAATGTTCATTCTGCCATGTTATACTTGTATGTTATTTCACTTTGATTAGCGATCATCAAAGTACTTGTGCATTCATACTATTGTCCACTACGGGACCATTGAGATACCACATACTGAGTTTATTCGTCATAGCTTTTAAGTTGCGTTAAAGTATAACAGTCGATTGACTTACAACCTTGTAATTGAATAGTATCATGCACAGTACAGTGATGTTCGCATATCAATGTATCATGTATTCCTGTGTGTTCCCCATGTAATATAGTGTACATTATAAGTGATTAAGTGACTACGTGTACTTATCTACTCTAGCCTATCCCTTACACTTCAACTGCATTGTTACCACTTTTCGTTCGTCAGATCAAGCTATATTGGGCATAACGTCATAACAATTGAAGTATACTTGGTTCATATGATAATAGGGGAGACAATTTGTCTCGATCATTCCTGACCTTGGTAATGACCTTGACACTTCGTAACCCTGGGGAACGATTAAAATGTCAAACTTAGTCTAGCTTTATCACCGTGACCATAGCATGGTGTCTACCAAGATACATGTACGATCCGATATTTGTGTGTGTTTTTATCAAATGTTCATTCTAGTGGGAGGCGTGTAAATAATGGAAAGCAAATACTCGCGTATTGCCGATTCAACCTGGCTAACTTCAAACGAGCCGCTTCAAACAAACATTGCAAGGTCAATATCGCGCATCGTCAATCGAATGAAATCAATTTAGTGATTGGAACAAATATAATTTGTGTGTAAATAATTGACTGGATAATAGTATGCATATATGAGTTCAATATACCTGTACATATGCCACGGTGTTTTTCAGCATTGCTTGGTTGGCCACTCAGTGTCGCGCCCGCTTGTGGACAACGTGATATAGGCGGATCATTGGCGTACGTCCTTCAGTCCGTCCTTCAGTCCGTCCGTCCGTCCGAGTTTATGTTAGTACTTTTAGCTACACTATATCGTTGAAACCGCTTCACATATTAACTTCACATGAGTGTTTATCATGATTCATATTGTCATTCTACACCACACCCGTGCGGCCCATGTGCCCAATGGCAAGGTCAAAATACTTCGAAATTTACCTTAAAGTTGTTTATGCCACTGCCGAATGGTGAGGGGGAATATAGTGTTACCGGCGTGCGTCCGTCCGTGCTTCCGTCCCGAAACCTGAACGCTCGGGTAAATGTCTTAAAAATAATGAATGCTTGCACGCATCTGCTTGATATTTCACACACACAATGCTCTAATGGTATACATGGTCCTCTACCACCATGTGCTCACATACTTGCTTTCTTTAGTATTTCATTTCCATTGCTTACACGTTTGCCTGATTCGAAACCTTAACTCTCGTGTAAATGTCTTATAAGTTCCGTTTCTTTGCACGGATCTGCTTAATATTTCACTCACGCATTACTCTAATAGTCCTCTACCACCTTGTGAATCCAGGATCTGCCCACCCCTGCTAAGCACAGGGTCAAGGTCACATACTTGATGCGTTCGAAAACCTTAACGCTCGGGTAGATGTCTTATAATTTATGTTTTCTTGCATTCATCTGCTTGATATTTCACACACGCATTGCTCTAATGGTCCTCTACCGCCCTGTGAAAAATCCACGATTGTCTTGACGCCGC
>CM055275.1:68159463-68292414 GCA_029237695.1 Conchocele bisecta
TTTTGCGATCAGTGTATATCCAGATCAGCCTATGAATCAGCAGTCTGATCAGGATTTAACCTGCTCGCCATGTCATCAAGAGCTACACCAATCACAAATCCCATAAACTCCGTTTCTCCAGTCACAGCGACATTTGGTTAAGGTAAGTTCGTAATGTACGAGCATTCCGTACATTTTCCACTGATCCATGCCACCAATAAATACAATGTACACAAATGGAGTTGGTAACATTACGCCGTTGCAATAATTTATATCAAGTTGCATTGTTTTTGTACATACATTGCTATTCCATTAAGGCCTCCAGCCCAATTCAGCTACCATTAATTAATTTTATCCCGTCAACACAGTGCGTATGTGCCGTGAAACACGGTGCCGTGAAACATGTATGATATCCTGTCAATACGACCTAATCACTGCGTATGAATATGTGCGGTGACTGGTGTTATTTTTATTGCATTTTAAAGCGGTGTTGACGGGATATTAACTAGAATAGTAGGTTAGTGCCGTGAATGGGAAAAATGTATGGCCCGGCACGGAAACGGGATGTGCTCGGTATTATAAACATTTTCTTTTTAAAACAAACCCTGATTTTTTCAAATGACTCGCAAAAATATTCAGAAATTAGTAAATATTCAAATCAGTCTCTAAACCTGGAAATGTTCAATATAAATGTTTAAGGAAAATTGTGGCATAAACGATTATTTATATACAGTCAAACCTGTGAATAGAGGCCAGCCATGGGAAGTAACAAAGCTGACCTTTGTTCACAGGTGGTCTTTATTCGCAGGGTCATCTATATAGTAATTGTGACATTGGGACAACAAAAGTGTGGCCTTTACAGCCAGGTGATTGCTATTCGGAATTATAAATGTGTGTGATTACTGTGCCATGTCGACAGAATCTAATAAACATATTGTTTGGGAATGTTACAAAGTACAGACTTTTGGTCTCAGTTAATTAATTTATGAAAGGGAAATAGCATTATACAGAAATTGGACTTGTACACTTTTATTTTTGGAAAATGTGATAAGCATAGTACTTTTTTTAAATGTATGCATTATTTCGGGAAAATAATGCATTTATAAATGCAAACTCTCGAATATAGAGTCAATTAGATTTTTTAATTAAAATTTGATTGATTATTTAAAACGAATACAAGAAATAGAAATAATAATAGCGTTAAAGGTATATTCCCACTCAGTAGGAACATAATGTTCTTTATATCAGAGACATCATCCGAGACATTTTCTGGCAAAATACATTCATTCACCATTACCCCATGTATTGATTGGCATTATTATACATTTTATATCATACGTAAATTTCCACACTGATATCAGGGGCGATAACCGTGTTTCCTTAAAATGTTAACGGACATTACTATTTATTCTCTGTATTTATTTTTGGATGTGCCATGATCACACTTTATAATCTGTCGAAAATATTATTTTTTTCAGGTGACGCATTTAATTACTGTTGAAATAATTAAAAATTAGCATGCCTCATTTGCATATGAAATAGCCTGATACCACCGCGATTCACTATTAGTAAAATAAATATTACTGGTGGAATAGTGACACAATTATACCCTTAGTTAATTCATATAAAGAACACTTTGCTTACTTAGTGGGCATGTACCTTTAAAGAAAAATGAAAGTGAAATACACGAACATAAGTGGAATGTCAATTAACCTAACCATGGCTATGTAATACAACTATATTCGATTTTTTGGCGGGAAATTTAAAGTGAAATTAAACCGACAAACTCCGACATTACTAACACCGATGATGCCCAGGAAATAGTTCTAAGCGAAATATAATGTAATACAATAACCTATCTTATAGATAGGTTATTGAATTAGCTAAGGGAAATTAACTTGTGTTCATTCAGTAACCTATCTATAAGAATTGAAAAATACAGTCGAACCTGTGCTAAAGACCACCTCCGAATAGCAATCACCTGGGTGTAAAGGCCACACTTGTGTTGTCCCAATGGTACAGTTACTATATAAATGACCCTGCCAATAAATACCACCTGTGAACAAAGGCCAGATTTCTCACATCCCATGGCTGGCCTTTATTCACAGGTTTTACTGTATATAATATCGACATTTACACAATAAGAGTTACACAGTGAATGCAATGATGATCATGTTCGAACTAATCAATGCATACCACTCTATTTATAAACCCTTGCCATTATTCTATCCAAACATTTTTTTAAATATTCAAACGTATTTAAATACGCATATAATGTTGGTAGTTACATGTAAATGTAGTTTTAACTGGTGTACTATTGCAGCAAATTGTATGCTTGTGAATAATATGTAGATCATGTGTTTGTATAAATGTGTAAACGTAAAAAAAAAAGATTCAAACTACAATTAAATTATTGTTTTACTAATATGTGTTTTATTACATTCGTGCATATCGCGAGATACAGTGTCCTTAAGTAGAAAAGCACAAAACATTTAAGCAAAGCATAGCTAATTACTATTGTTTTGTTCTTCCATTTTTCGGCCCATATGTGACTTACAGCGTATATGCAGTCTTGTAATTTCAGAATTCGCCGGGGAGGTTGTGCCTAGCCGTGTAAAACGATTAACTCGAGAATGTAAGTATCGTCCGTGCATCTATGTTAATGCATCTGAGTTTTTAACATCGTGTTTGCTCATTTTCAACACATGTTTACAAATTTACAATTCTGCACTATGTCAGAAGGTCAGGATACTTAATTCATAGAAAACATTAGTAGCTTAGGGAAATAAATAGAGGATCTCAAACGAGTTTCCATTTGGTGTAAGATTTATGAAAGGAGTCACACGCACAGTTTATGCACCGAGCCTCTGGTGATCGAGATGCATACAATTACTGACGAGTTTCATAAATCTCATATCAAATGGAAATGAGTTTGATATTTTGTTTATCACATGACTTTACACTCCAAATAACAGAAAACTTGTAGATATCTGATATGCTTCAGTGAGACGACGCCATTGACTATTTTCACATCTAGTGTCTGTTCCATGTTTTGCTGCCTACAAAGTTTAGACAATTAAAAGCATTGAATCTAAAACATATTTGAAAATATGTACTTTTTTCATAAAAAAAAAAAATCACCCTCCCTATTTTTTTATTTGATTTTGTTCCCATCAAACATTGATTTTATGCGAAAAATATAACAATTTTCAATAATAACTTGTTTAAATAATTTTGGAATTTGTGAATTGATTTTAAAAATTTAGCTTTTGTTTTCTTAGTTTCAGCATTTCCAAACTCATGAATCAAGATTTATCCCTTTACACAGTGCGTATGTGCCGTGAAACACGGTGCCGTGAAACGTTTTTTGATATCCTGTCAATACGACCTAATCACTGCGTATGAATATGTGCGGTGGCTGGGGTTATTATTTTGCATTTTAAAACCATTTGTAGGTGTTGACGGAATAAATAGAACAGTAGGTTAGTGCCGTGAATGGGAAAAAATATCTGGTGCGGCACGGAAACGGGATGTGCTCGGCAGAGCATCGCCCATCCCGTTTCCTAAGCCTTGCCAGATTTTGTTTTAATTCACGGCACTAACCTACTATTCTCTATGTGTGTAGGTGCGCGTTTTCGGGTATTTGGGCGGCTAAATCGTGCGTTTTGGCCTCGATTCAGGTATTATATTCAAGTCAAAAGTTGAAGTGGTTAAGTGGACAGCATTCATGAAAAGTGCACTATTTCAACTGATGTTGGCGTGTTACTTAGTTATAGACGCACATGTTATAACAGAATAGAAGTGTATACAATAAACATGAACACTCACAGAAATAAGTTGCGGGATATTTAAAGTATAATGGAAATAAGTTGCGGGACATTTAAAGTATAATGGCGAGGAATGTAAAATTGCCATACGGGCATCAGGGAAACGCGCTGTGGATCAAGTGGACAGAGAGACGACGCCCATTGTTGTCGCGCCTGCTTTAGCAGAAGGCGTTACTATAGTCGCCACTTTTTCCGTCGTCGTCGTCCGCGTCGTCGTCGTCCGAAATGTCAAAAACTTTGTACAAGCTTCGTCATCATGCTATTATTTTAATATTACTTTACGGATTGCTTCACTATTTGGACACTTGATACATGTAAGCATTAGAAACACACTCATGCCGCCAATTCACATGACCTTGACATTTCTTACCTTCAAGCTGTTGCTGAATCACTTAGCCATTAATTTGCGTCAAAATATTTGTACAAGCTTTGTCAACATGCTATAACTTTAACATTACTTTACGGATTGCTTCAATATTTGGACACTTGATATATATAAATTATATTCGAATTCACATGACCATCACCTTTTTCACATTCCTATTTTTGCGGAAATTCTTAGCCATTTCTTTGCATAAAAAAGTTTGTACAAGCTTCGTCATCAGGGTATAACTTTAATATTACTTGACGGATTGCTTTAATATTTGGACACTTGGTATATGTGAGTATTTGGAACACACTCGTGTCGCCATTAACATGACCTTGACCTTTTTACCTCACATTTTTGCGGAAACGCTTAGCCATTTGTTTGGTGTCAAAAAGTTTGTACAAGTTTCTTCATCGTGATATAAGATTAATATTACTTGACAGATTGCTGCAATATTTGGACACCTGATACTTGTGAGCATTTGGAACACACCCTTGTCCACATTAACATGATCTTGACCTCTTGTACCTTCACATTTTTGCGAAAACACTTAGCCAATGTTTATGTCAAAACGTTTGTAAAAGTTTCTTCATCATCGTATAACATTAATATTGCTTGCTGGATTGTTTCAATATTAGGACACTTCATACATGTAAGCATTTGGAACACACTCATGCTGCCATTAACAAGACGTTGATCATTTTGACCTGCACATGCTTGTGGAAACACCTAGCCATTTTTTATGTCAAAAAGTTTCTTCAACTTTGACATTTTTTTCGTATTTTAAACATGCATTTCTCTGACGGTTTTTATGCTTACATTAGCACACGCCCATTATCATGTGACAGTCAAACGCCCCGGCAGGGGCGACACCGCTTCCGTGGCGGAATTCTTGTTTTTATTGCAATGAACAACGGATATAAACTCATCCTAGCATCAAACTTAGTATGGATGCAAACACACACACACCCTTATTTCATAAGATAATATATAATTGAACATCATCTTGTTACTGTATCATATACGGCGCATGTGTACATATATACATAAGAATATGCATATTGTTTTTGTTTGCAGGACAAACGACACTAGCTACCAAACTTCTGTTGGACACTACACCAGCAGACAGAATATTAAAACTCAACAGTCCATCTGATTGGAGACATGTTGACCCGTCTTTGAACCTGTTTGATGCCATCATGATAGACGATATATTTGGAGCTGGCGTTCTTGACGAGACTTTGCTTCGAGAATGGGGATGATAGCTACGGGACATTGATAGGATAACACAACCACAGAAATAAAACAAGGAAAACGCTAGAAATAAAACAAGGAAAACGCTAGAAATCGCTCCGAAAAGCGTCAAGAAGCTCGAAAAAGTGCAGAGGCTGTAAAAACAAAGAAGAAAACTGCCGAAGTAAATACCAGCAAATATACCAGTGACGGTGGCGATATAAAGCCAATAAAGGTCATCATTACTACCAGGCACTATGTTCTGGAAGAGTCGAAGCGAAGACTTGTAAAACTAAAACTGTTTCAAGAACAAAATATTCAAATGTTGTTAAGTTCAAAGCTAACGGAAAGAGAAATGTCCCTTCTGTTGGACATCCACCTAAAAGAAAAGAACAGGTCATATTCGGAGCTCGATAAACAAAGATGTTTACATTCAATACGTGGTCCAAACATGGTATCACCGACTGATTTGCTAATAACATTCGGATATATGTATCATCTACAAAAGTAGAGTAAATAAAGCTTTGGTTGGTTCCATTGCATATTTTCTGAATTTCAAATTGGCTGACGGGAGAACCATACAATTATTATATAATCATGTATAAATCACTTATTCTGCTGTTTTTCCTGCCTATAATTATACTGTATATGAAAGGGAATTTATAGGAGTACATGTATGTCAATGTCTAAGCACTGTTTTATGTCCAACATGGTGGATATCAATATGGCCGCTGTGTGTATGCAGGAAATGTCATAATTACGGAAACTGAATTATCAGCGCTTGCAATCAATTTCATCACCATATAGTTGGTGTTCCTGAACGGCAGTGTTGGCACAATCACAAATCTGCCAAATGAATTGATTACATAAATTCTATATCATATAAAGAATTGTATTTGTATTAAAAATGTCAGATGAACACTTCCAATGTGCGTAGAAGACATATGTAAAATTCCAGATTGATTGAGAGAAAACTGTAGAAGTTTAATACACAAACTCAATGAAAACGTGTATTTTTGAGAATTTATTTTTTCGTCAGAAAATAAAGACTAGGTGCACATGTTCAATATATGTAGAGGACGTGTGTAAAGTTTTTGATTGACTCGACGCTATCATATGAGTTGATTACACAAACTATATAGCATGTACATGCAGGTGTGCAAATGTGTAGACAATGGGTAATATTAAGAGGTTAAAACATGTTTCTATATACAATTGATTAGTGGCTTGAAGGTAAAAATGGTGTTATATCAATTGTTAACGACGTTATTGTTGATTGGATAACACACAAAGAACATGACCGAAATCTTCACCACACGTGCTTGATAGACATGATGAAAACAAGTTAGATGACTGTTTCACTGAAGTTCCATGCGTTGGACATATCTCGACTGCACAAGGTATTAGGCCAGACCAAGCAGTGGTCTGCAATCAAAGATATGGATCCGCTGCGTAATCTTGCGGAATTGGAAACATTCCTGGGCATAGTGAATTATTCTTCCAAATGTGCCCCTCAATCTCACTGAGATTACATACAAGCCATTTGCGCATATTACATTTCAATAATGTGATTTTCTTATGGGAAAAACGACATGGGATGACGCTTTCAAAAATGTCAAATACCTTATTACACAGAATCAAACATTCTCATGCTATGACCTTCCAAAGCCAGTGACACTTCAGACGACACATCTAGTCTGGAGCTGGTTGTGTCATGAATGCCTTATCTTTCCAAATCATTGACTCGTGCAGAAACTAGATGCGCCATGACTGAACATGATTTTTCGGCATTTTATTTGGCCTGAAATGGTTTCATCAGTATGTGTACGGAAATACTGTTCAAGTGGAATCGAATCACTGCCTTTCATATCCATTATGAAAAAACTCACATATTTCAGCGTATTATACTCCAGCTGAAGCAATATGACATGTCAGTGAAACTTGTTTCTGGCGAAAGCATACCAGTTCCTGATATGCTATTCCGCAAGTCAGTATGAGCCATATATCTCAACGGTATTAAAGGTATCAATTCACAGGTACATGCAGTATTGGCAAACTTGCCTGCCAGTGATCGCAATATTAAAATTGATTCTGTTCAAAGAAAGGGATGGCCAATGTCCGCATGAAATGGAGGCGTTTTGGAATGTGTTTCTATGTTTGTTTGTTAGACAACATGTATGCTTTGTGATAGTCATTACCTCTTATCTTAAGCCAAACACACAGTTTGCGTACAAGCGCTCGCTGATCTGGAGCTACACTGGTAGCAATTCATAGCCATTTAATACATGTATATTGTGTAGAACATTCTCAGAATAAATATTTGAACTCATTTTCTTAAATACTAGTAAATAGTTCGTAATTGTGACGTAATTGTTACGTGACCCATCATGATGACGGAGAATGCTTTTTCTTACTACATGTACGACCGCTAATCCCATCATTAGAACGGCGGTCGCAGTAAGAATACCCACTATATATTAATGATGGCCCATCGTAATTATACCCCCGCAACAATTTGTGGCGGTATACTGGAGCCAGGTTGTCCGTCCGTCCGTCCGTGCGTCCGTCCGTCACTAAACTTAACATCAGAGAAATATTGTTATAACTTCTATTTCCTTCATCTAAAATGCTTAATATTTCACACATGCATTCCTGTAAGGCTATACTACCACGCTGTTCCAAATCCATGACCGTCCAACCCCCGCTGATCCCAAGGTCAATGTCAAATACTTAGTCTCTTTACATAACTTAAAATCAGAGACATATTGTTATAACTTCTATTTCCTTCATCCACAATGCTTAATAGTTCACACATGCATTCCTGTAAGACTCTACTACCATGATGTGCCAAATCCACGACCGTCCAACCCCCGCTGATCCCAAGGTCAATGTCAAATACGTAGTCTCTTTACAAAACTTAACATCAGAGACATATGTTATAACTTCTATTTCTTTCATCGAAAATGCTTAATATTTCATGTATGCATTCCTCTAAGGCTCTACTATCATGCTGTGATAAATCCCCGCTGATCTCGAAGTCAAGGTCACATACTTAGTCTCTTTACAAAACTTAACATCAGAGAAATCGATTATAACTTCTATTTCCTTGCTCGGATCTGCTTCACATTTCACACTTCCATTGCTCCAATGGACCTCTACCACCCTGTAAGTTCGTGCTGCCCCCGCTAAGCCCAGAGTCAAGGTCACAAGCCCACACACATGAATTTATTGTTTACATATTTAGGGGTACCTATGCCCACGCGGGGGGTATTCCATAAGCCTCGCTTACTGACCAATATAGTTATGATATGCAAATTCACTGATATCACGTCCAGTGTGGCTCCTGACAAGACTGCGTGGATGTAGGCTGGCCTGGCGCCTCACTGGCTCTACATGTTACTATTTGTCGCAGTAGGCTGGCTGTTCAGTAATCAAACATGTAGTATTGCTATATTATGTAACAGGTTGCACTTTAAAAACAAATTGTTTATCTATATATACTTACGCGTGCGAGCTCAGCACGACAATATGATCACTTTACTATAGGAATCAATGACCTTTTTGTGGAATTTATCGGTGTATAAACTTGGAAAAGTCGCGGGAATACTGATCTCGACCAGCACTGGTTTATTGAAGTGTCGTCGTTCATTAAGTGGCTGTGACTGGAGAAATGGGACTTAAAGTTGTTTGCCACCAGTGTAGATCCAGATCAGCCTGTGCATCTAACCCATCATGCTTCTAACAAAAAATATAGATTGTAATCAGGCTACATGAGTGTGCTATTTGATCAGCAGCTATATTGGTCAGGTATCCCAAAAGCCCAATTTCTCCAGTCACCCAGTCACAGATTTCTTCCATCTGTGCATTGAATTTTACTTGTTTCTGCATGTTCATGTCATTTATTATTACACACTGTAAAAGAGCATTACATTTGTTTCACCAGCTAATTTTTGGACTATTCAAAGTATAAAATAAAATATATTTTTAGGATTGAACAATACTTGCAAATGCTACAGATCCTGATGAGACGGATCGATACGAGCCTGCTCATCAGGATCTACAGTATTTGAATAGTGGGATTAACACGTGGGGCCCCGTCTGAATATGACCTTCCTGTTGAACGGATGTAAAACCCCAATCTACTATCCACATTTTGGATTTATGACTTGTGTGGTCGAAACGTTTGGGGTAACGGACATAAACTATTGAAATTAAAAGCCAGGTTTATTTTGGATCATAAGTCCAATATAGAAGGTGTATAGGATAATAATTCCAGCACAAAAATATTTACACAATTCCCTAACATTTAATTGGCCCGTAGCAAGTCTCTGTCCAAAAGTTATATCTCAGTAAAGTCCCACGCTGAACTAAACTACTTTCTACAGGTGCGCTGTCCGTGATATCGATGTAAACAAATGGTTGCTGTCTGTCAAAATAAACACATTTTCTTGATGAATTTATTTCAAATGCTGAAATTATAAGGAATGAATGGCCTTTTTGTGGAATTTATCGGGGATATAAACTTGGAAAAGTCGCTGGAATACTGGACGAAGGCCGGAACTGGACCAAGGCTTTCCGGCCTTCGTCCATTATTCCCACGACTTTTCCAAGTTTATACCCCGATAAATTCCACAAAAAGGCCATTCATTCCTATAACAATTATGTATGTACGATCTAGGTCTATAATGATATAGAAATGTCGCAGTTCACATGTATGTGGTCTCCTTATAAATGAATATTAAATGTACATGTACCGTTCTAATGAATGTCAACAAATACCGTTGTTTGATTGTGTTTACAATGCCAGGCTGTGTAAGGCCCTCGTCTCTGAATCCTAACATAAATGACCATAGCTGTTGACAGGCCTTTAAACTCCATTGTATTGTGGTGGCTCGTTGGGAGCATGCGATGGGCAATTTAACGATCGGGATTCATCCTGATCATACATATGTACCAGATTTATGTTCAACGAGCGCTTGTCAAGTAAACTGCGCCTACTGAACCACGACGAGCACTCGCTGTAAATTAAAACCACCTCGCTGGTCGGCTTGCGGTCGCTTCGGTGAGCAATGTCTTTCAGAAGCAGAGCACTTGTGAGCGCAATTCTGCTGAATATACCTTTTACAGCAAACTACCTCATTGGCCAGCTCGTGGGCGCTTCCGCGAGCAATGTCGTCAGAAACAAAACACATGCGAACGCCAGGGCTGCTGGATATACCTCTGGTTTGATCTTCTGGTACGTCTGGCTGTTTTGTAGTGAGCGTTGTATCTGGTTTTGCCCCTTGTAAGAGAGTAATCCTACCGGTATTAATTTTAGAGGAAGGTGCCAAGTGACGAGTGGTATGGACCTGGCACAGGGTCGGGTTCTAATTCCAATTTTTCAAGATTTGGCATTGGTAACTATTCCCACCCCTGAGTTTGAGACTTCCATTACAAGCAGAAAATGGCGTTATTTTGTAAAAGAAATATCAGTAAATGGTGCAGACGGCTCTCTGAGTATATAGTTATCGACTTTCCTTCTTTTTGTCCATCCATTGTTGAAGAAGGTGAACAGTTAAAACCCTGCTCAATGTTTGTATTTCCCATGATAGAGGAACTGAGACGGAGACCTACATACGTAGGGGTCACAATTCCGGTGTCGTCAACAATTTGGGATGTTAATTTTAGACATAGCCATATTTTCCCCATATCTTTTGATCCATTAGTCGGATCTTTACCAAACTTCATTAATACCTTCCTCACATTGATGTCATTTCAAATTTCACATACATGTATCACTTTGATCTGTTAGTCGGATCATTACCTATCAAATTTCATCAATAGCTTTCTCACATTGATTGTTCTCCACCCAGTGTCATTCGGGTGACATTGACCTTCACATTGGTTACCTTAACCTTTGTGTCAATAATGTTGTACATACATCTAAATGTTGAATACCTCCTGATTTGTTAGTCGGATCCTGACCAAACTTCATCAATAGCTTCCTCACAGTGATTGCTATCCATCCAGTGTCGGTCGGATGATTATTACCATGGTGACTTTGACCTTCATGTCAATAGTTTTGGAAATACAGCCAAATGTTGAATATCTCTTGATCCGTTAGTCCGATCATGCCAAATGTCACCAATAGCTTCTTCACATTGATGTATATCTACCAGTGTAATTTGGCTGACATTTACCTTGGTGACCTTCACCTTGGTGACCTTCACCTTGCTGTCAACAATTTTGGACATAACGTTTAATTTCCTGATCCGTTAGTCATATCATTATTCCAAACTTCATAAACAGCTTCCTCACATGGATCGCTATCCATCCAGTGTCATTCCGGTGACATTGACCATCACCTTGGTGACCTTCACTTTCGTGTCAATAATTTTGGACGTACATCCAAACGTTGAATATCTCTTGATCCGTTATTCAGATCATCTCCAAACATCACCAGTAGCTTCTTCACATTGATGAATATATACCAGTTTAATTTGGCTGAATTTACCTTGGCGACATTAACCTTGATGTCAACACTTTTGTGCATGCATCCAAATGTTGACTTTCTGCAGATCTGCCATATCATTACCAACGTTCATAAATAGCTTCCCCACACTGATCGCTATCCATCCAGTGTCATTCCGGTGACATTGAACGTCTCATTGGCGACCTTGACTTTCGTGTCAGTAGTTTTTGATGTACACCAAATGTTGAATATCTCTTCGATGTACAATGCTTTTTCAAATTTGCTAAACTGGTGATCCCTGTGTCAAAAATGGGGTCAAATTTCATTTTTGACGGAATATGGTCTTAAAATATATCAAATCAAAAGTATTGATGAGGCGATCGCTGTGGTGCTCACGAACCACCAGACCGATTTCGACGAAACTTGACAGGAATGATCGAAGTACAATGCTTTTTCAAAGCTGGTAAAATGGTGACCTCTGGGCCAATAATGGGCATGGCCGCGGGTGTCAAATAGGGGTCAACTGTTTTACGGAATATGGTTATATAATACATACAATCTAAGGATTGCAATAAAAAGTAGGCTGGAAGCATCCTGTTGTGGTTTCCAAACCTCTCAAAGTTGTGTAAGAGATATCTGTACATATCACGAGACAACTCCTACACTGGTGACTTCTCAAGTTTGTGGCATGGATATTTTGTGCCTGTCATGGGCTTATTTTGATGTATATGTAGTGACAACTTTACATACCAGTATTTGCTTGATTTTGTGACATTGCACAGGTGAGCGATATAGGGCCATCATGGCCCTCTTGTTCTAATGTCGGGGCTGAATATATTATTTTTTTCGATGTAAATATTCTGTTCTGATTTTGGGATTTCCCACCCAATGCAGCAGGTTGAATACGGGATTGAACTCGTTGTCACGGCCTTAAATGACCGTAGCTGTTGATATGCCATTAAACACATGAAACCAAATCATGTCTTTTCTTAATTTTTTTTTTTAACTCGAAATGTGGCCTGTCGGCTCACGAAAGCCCTCGCTGGCAGCCAAAGAAATGAGGCACATTTGAAAACACAGGGCCAGAGAAGCATGGATTTGTCACAGCATGAAAGCAGACCATCAGAGCTATGGGTGTGTGAAATATCGAGCAGATCGATGCAAGGAAAGCGACATTATAAGACGCATATCCGAGTTTCGAACACACCAAGTATGTGGTGGGTGGCAGGTGGGAGCATGCGATGGGTAATTTAACGATTGGGGCTCTTCCATACCGGAACTCTGACTGGAGACCTGGTTTGGCCCTCACATACGCGTTCGGCATTTTGTATGCGACAGTTGAATCTGGTTATACCCCTTATCTGAGTATTACGATTATTCGTAATCCTATTTTAGGGGAAGGGGCCAAGTGACTTTGGTTTGTTATGTACCTGGCACCAGGTCAGGTTATTCTAATTTCAGGGCAACACACCAAGTATGTGACCCTGACCCTGGGCTTAGTGGGGGCAGGAATGATTGTGAACTTTTCACAGGGCGGTAGAGGACCATTAGAGCAATGCGTGTGTGAACGCCAACTATATTCGTGCAAGGAAACAGACATTATAAGACATTTACCTGAGCGTTTAGGTTTCGAATGCATGTATGTGACCTTGACCCTGGGCTTAGTAGGGGCGGGACAATCGTGGATTTGAGCATTAGAGAAATGCGTGAGTGAAATATCAACCAGATCCGTGCAAGGAAACAGAAGTTATAATACAGTTACCTGAGCGCTAAGGTTTCGAATGCACCAAGTATCTGACATTGACACAGGGTTAGTGGGGGTGGGACGATCGTGGATTTTTCACAGGGTGGTAAGGACCATTACATCGATGTGTGTGTGAATATCAAGCATATAAGTGCAAGGAAACAGAACATAAAATGACATTTACCCCGAGCCTTAAGGTTTCAAATGCATGTGTGGGACAATCGTGGATTTGTCGCAGGGCGGTAGAGGACCATTAGACCAATGCGTGTGTGAAATATCAAGCAGATCTGTGTAAGGAACATTTGGTGGACGCATACAAATGAATAACAGCAAACTACATTCTATATAATTCCTGCATTTTAAGGGTTAATTTTCATGTGTTTCACTGTCAGCTATTTATTGTAAGTTATCGGGTACCTAGTTACAATGTATCCTGGTCAATCAGTATTTAAAAACTACTTTCACTGATGTCTCATTAGTCGAATGATGTACCCGCAGCATAAGTCGATTCTTTTCGATGAAATCTACATTATCCTTATTCATTTTGTCATATTTTTTTGCATAAAATGATACCTGATAAATAGAATACCAGGACAGTGTATTGATATCAAGTTTATCATGCTCGGCCAGAAACCGTATGAATTCCTCGGCAAGCCTTGACATTCCTGCTTTCACAGTATTGCCAGATAAAAATTATGTAATGGTGTTTAATAGCCTGTCAACAGCCATGGTCATTTCAGGCCAGGTTAACGGGACTATGTATATTCCCTGCTAGTTCTACAGTCGTTACAGCAATCATAATTTACAAGCAATATTGCCGACGTGGGGGTGGGGTAGACTGTATTGAGAAAGGCATTAAACACGGGTCAATTCAATAGCTGTTTAATCTGATCAAGAAGAAAATGCTACTCATGTCATCATATCACTGGTACTGCACTCCGCACCGGCGTAAAAAATGCACAAGTTTCCTGATAAAAAGCCACTCGGCTCTAGTTAGAGCTATCGCATCAAGATATTTTTCGTTGCGCCGGTTACTAGACTAAAATGTGTTTATGCTGTATCTTCTACATTTATCTGAATGGGATTTCGTCAGGAATCCGGCGCCTACTTCGACATGAAACAAAATCGTTTACACATTGTTTCTGTGAATGTCAAGTTAATTTCACATTTCCTTTGAAAGAACAATTTCACACAAATACAACTCTAATTTACATATATATAATACATAACAAGTACCGGTAAAATAAAATGATGAAGATAAATTAAGATTCAAAATAATAAAAATATACTATGATATGTACAGTAAAGTTCCATGTTACTACCTCCCCGCTGATGAGACCGCCCCGCTATTACGAACCGTTCTTTTTACTATATAATTACATGGTTGCATGTTCCGATTCTACGACCACCCCGCTATTCCGTAATACGACCACCTTTGGCAGTCCCGATGTGTCAAAATGTGTTGTTTTTAGGCCCGTCATATCGACCACATTCGGTGGTCCTGTCAAAATGTGTTTGTTGTCTTTACGCTCGCCAATTCGACTAGACCCGTGGAAAAAATTAGCGTGAAAGTTTTACGACAATACACAGACCGATTTATGACACCCAATAAACAAACGCCAAACGTGACTATTTCGACAGATTAGTGCATTTAATTGTTACTTTAAAGAAGTGTGTGCCGATATTGCACTGGCTAATTAAGATTAAGAAGTGTTTGATGTTGGTGATTGAAATTAATCCAATCGATTAGCGTTCTATTAAAGTCGACCGGTGTCAATTATTCTTCGCCAATTATCGGTTTATTCGTGTGGGTAAGTACTCGGACAATAAGAAAATTGTCAATTAATTTGCGACGGTCATGGGGAAAACAGGGTTACTGACATTTGTGAGCGGTCTTGTATATAAATTTTATAGTTTCACTATAATCGTGTGGCAACTTGTACATACATTACGCCACAAATGTATCTATGTATAAATTATATTAACATATGCAAATTTTAGATGTTTTGTTTAAACAAATGTTATAGTAATTGCTTGTCCTAACATATTTGTTTACTTACTTTGAAGCTGGCCTTCGCCATTTTAAGAGGGATATTTTAACTAGTTGTCTTTGCGATTTTTAAATATTTTTTGCATTTTTTGGTCCCCGTGCTCGCGTTCTAGATTAAAGTAGTTGATATTCCCTTGCTAGGGCCTCGTTGAGGTCTGGCGGGAATACGTTTTACCAGGTGATATCTCTAGTATTACATTCTCGTTCCCTTTCTGGACACTACAAATATGGTAGTCCTATTTTTACATGACACATTTATATCGTTCTAGCTATTTTTAAACTGTTTATGCCATGTAACTATATTGTTTTAACATACTCTCCGTTATTTTAGTTCTCATATTCATGCATTGCCTGTAATTATCTTTAACATGTTATCTTATGCTTTTACCTTACATGTAAGTATTTTTGGAATTTTTTCGAACTTGTGGCCACCATAAATAAACTTACCACAACAACAATATAATCGTAAAAACTTTGGACGGCTCTATATGATGTATTTCGTTAACAATATGCATACAAACAGTGCATATAGTGTCATAAAAAATGGTATCATTTCGGTCTGAAAAACAACTCATTAATCCATTGAGTATACTAGTAGATCAAAATTCAATGGTTTCAAACAGTGTAGATCCAGATTAGTCAGCTGGTAATTAGCCAACTTTTGATGGATGTTTCACTAACTGAATGGCGAACATTACAGACCGTGAACTGACCGAATGGTAGTTTCAACCTGATCTGGGTCTATGCTGGTCACAAAGACAAGTAACACGTATGTGGCTGTGGCTGGAGAAATTGGGTTTTGCAACCAGTATAGATCCAGATCAGTCTGTGCATCCGCACTCCGCACAGTCTGATCAGGATCTGCACTGTTCGCCATTACATCAATGACGCACCCATGATGCTGATAACGAGCAAAAACGATCATTATCAGGCTACATGGGTGTGCTATAGGAGTTTGCTATTTGATTAGCAGTTACACAGGTCACAAATCCCGTAAGCCCCATTTCTTCAGTCACAGTGAATTACGCATATAATTTAACCCTTTCACCCCTAAGTAATTGGAATGGTTTTGATATGGCAATTTTCCGACCTATCCAATTATCACAAAATGATTTTTAGACTAGTCCATTTATGAAAAGGTGGTGTTTTTGATGAAATATGAAAATCACTTCACAAGCCGGATCAGCCGGATCTACACTGTTTGCCAATACCACTATACACGCCTGTAGTGTTGAAAGGGTTAACCCTTAGACCGCTATCTTATTATTTTTGTCGTCTGCTGTTTATTTTCCATTTTTATCATCAAAAACGTGGTTTGACAGCACTTCAGAATCATTTCCAATGGAAATGATTCTAAAGTGCTGTCAAACCATGTTTTTATTGAGAAATAAGGCAATATATAAAAGCAACAGCAGACGACACTTGTTGTGAGTAGCGGTCTAAGGGTTAATGACTAACTGCAAAGGGTTTCATTGAAAATACAGGCTATCTGTCTAAAATAGAGTATTAAAATATTGCAAATTAAATACATACAAAACAAGAAAGTGCCATCACTTTTATTACACTACTGTATTATGATTTTTAATTATGGAATAAAACCATGGGTTATTGCGTTTACTGGGGTGAACAATACATTTGATATGTTTAAAGTGTGTGGAGTCCAAAGGACTCCGCAAACTTTAAACAGACCACATGTATTGTAACCCCCAGTAAAGGCAACAACCCATGGTTTTATTACTGATTTTCAAAGAGTACAGAGTCATTTAACTTAAAGTATCCTGGTCCTCTCTTCTGGTTGTTGATGTTTATCTTTAATTGAACCAATGAATGGTCTGTATTTATGCTGCTTTTTATCTCACATTTGGAAATAGTATTTTAAATATTATCCGATGCCAAAAAATAGTCCAGTCTACAGAAGATTGGCGGTTTTGAATTAGAATGCCATGTGAATATTTGTTGTGTTCCGTGTTTTATTCTCCATATATCAGCTAAATTATATTTTTCCATGACATTAATAATCTGATCTCTGTTATTCTTATTTGTTCTCTGCAGCTCACCCCTGTTATCTAGTTCAAAATTTAATACTGTATTGAAGTCACCACCTATAATAATACGCGAACTTTCGTTGTTAGAGATAAAATCATCAATTTGTTTAAACAAAAATTGTCTTCTACATTTGGCCCATATACATTCAGCAAGATTATATCTCTATTATTTATTTCTATGTGTAGTGCTTGAATTCTACCAGTAATCAGTTCTGTATAATTCTTGATTGTATATGATAATTTTGAGTTTAAATGTATACATATTCCTGCACTGTTGCTACTGTTTCCGTTAAGAAATGCGTCAGCCCCCCAATCAGCTTCCCATTCTTTCACGTTAGTTAAAGTGGAATGAATTTCCTGTAAGAAACAAATAGAACAATCGTTATCCTTGAGCCATTGAAAAACTTGCGTACGTTTTAGCTTTGCTCATATTCCTCTGACGTTTAACGTGCATACACTAGTGTACTGGTATAATTGTCTGATGTACTGGTCAAGAAGAAGTGTGTTGCTCGATAGGAAGAAGTACATATCATACAATAGAATTAAATGCATATCATAGAAGAGAAGACAGAAGGAAGGGAAATAAAATATACTATAGACATAGAATACAAGGATCGTTATAAACACCCTCTAGTTTATGTTGTTTCAATTTTACCTAATTGAGTGATGTCAGGAATACAGAGGTAAACAAGAGAATTTAAAACATACTTGCACGTATGTGATTCATGTTCCGATACAACTCTTCTAATTTGGATGAATACTTTCGTAATCACAAATGCCGACTCATGTCAATTCACGAAGATGCATCTAGGACAGAAGAAATGCATATACTTGCAAACACTATTGCATTAACTAAAATGAATGACATGTGTCGACATGTTCGCTGAACAGTTGATTTGCGTTCAGAACTAACACATGGGTGGCCGTGACTGGAGAAACGGCGCCGTTGGGACCCGCGACCAACGTTGCCACCGACCAAACAGCACACTCATGTAGCCCGTTAGCGATCTGTATTACTTGTTAGATGCATGGCGGGTGTTTCGTTGATGAAATGGCGAACAGTGCATATCCCGATCAGACTGTGCGGATGCGCAGGCTGACCTGGATCTACACTAGTCGCAAATCCTATAATCCCTATCTCTCCAGCCACAGCCACTTTTAAGACTGAGTAATTGCGTAAATGGCAAAAATGCATGCACAAGCAATTGATTTTCCAAAAATAGTGATACTGCAAATATTACACAGTGTTTTGATATTGATAAGACATGATGCTAGTAGATGTGTAAATTGCTTGAATATTAAACAATATATAACATGAATGGTCAATGGAACAGAACGTATTCAGAATAAACACAGTTGATGCAAAGTATATAAAGTAGATCGTAAACAGCGTATACACTTAACCCTTTCGACCCGACATACCATATGGAGTCTACATTTGTAAACACTGTAGATCCAGATGAGCCGGCTCGTAACGAGCCATCTCATCAGGATTTACAGTAGTTGTCAATATTGTTCAATTCAAAAACATATCAGCATTTTCTCATTAATTGGCATAACGATTCCATGGTCGATATTTAGGAGAGAAAGTGTTAATATGCGTATATCGTTGCACTAATTATAGTGTTAACTCAACTAAAATAGCTGGGATGTTCAGAAGGAAAAACTGTTTCTTAAATATGTAGATTATGAAGATAGTACGCTGTGTAACTATTGAGCAAATTATGGTTGACATATAAAGTGCTTAACAATATCGACTTGGTAACACAGCAGGACGGGTTCAAACTAAACAAGCGCTGTTCTCTATGTTTTAAGCCCGACAGCTGAGAAGTGACATGTTACGATGTTTGTGACCAGCATAGTCCTAGATCAGATTGCACATCGGTGCAGTCCGATCAGGGGCTACGCCGCTTACCATTCAAATGTTGCTGAATCTGGATATACTGCCACCATCATGATTCTGATCTTACTTTTGTAAATGTGCAACCCGACTACTGTCTCCAATTGTGTCAACTGTTGTCACATGTTTGGATTGTGTAGGCAGTAAACAGTGTAGACAAAATGAGATAAGACTTATTGTCTAAATAGTGAACAGTGTGGATCTAGGTAAGAGGAAACATCTGTACAGTGTTTAAGTGTGTTTTAAACAATGGAGACACATACTGGCAGTATATTGATCGACTGAATAGTGATTGGTGTATACCTGTAGAGTAGACCAAACTTTATTAAGTGGGAATAAAAGTTATTTTTAATTTTTCCACTTTAGCTATCACGAATATTATACCGCATGCATATACTGTTGGCGATCCCACCGACGCGCCTGATATAAACTGGAGGACTGACCACGATCTGTCTGCGCAAAGGCACTGACCAATTGTGGTCTACACTCTCCGCAATGTTGTTGTTGTTGTTTTTTTTTAATTATACGGATTCACTGATAATGTCAACCTTACGTCCGTGCTTTGTTAAGTTCGCCGACAGGATAGACCTGTGGGACATGAATATGGTATATGTATAACGATAAACAAAGTCCGTCTCAATAAATATTGAAAATATGTCGGCACATCGCATATTATAAACGTATATTGCAAACAATACTAATACTCATTGCTATTACAAATGGTGGACACTGCGGACCGGGATCAGACTTTAAACAAACAGTTGCTGAGTAAAGCGGAATGGGACTGTTTATTTAACTGTCTTGTATATGTTGTTGCGACTGGTTAGCATGAACACAATATAGCTTGAAAAACGAAACTGGTAATTTCTCATGTGTCGTGCATTTCCCGGCAGTGTGTCGATCTATCAAAAACGGAGAAAAATAAACATATCTAGCCCATCATGTCCAATCTCCCTCCAATCGCTTTTCATAGTGGACAGGCATTACCAAATATCATGCCGTATATATGCACATATATACACACATATATACACACACATATTCACCCATGATGAGGTAATGATAGTACTATGATTTCTGCAGCAATTGTTTTAAATTTATACGAATTTGGAGATTGGTGCCTGGGTAGCTTTATCAAAGAAGATTGACAATGCATCTACATACTCCCCTCATATGTAAACACGAAATGCGAAAGTATACGAGGGTTGTACATAGATTGTTGTTTGAACCTATTAAACAGCAGACGGATGAGCTGGTCTGTAAAATACACACATTATTATACTATGTAACAGCTAATTTATCGGTTACAATACATGTTTATCGATTGATAAAAAGGTACCGCTATATACATACATACATTCATACCAACATACATGACATACATACTACATACATACATACATACATACATGCATGCATGCATGCATGCACGCACGCACGCACGCACGCACGCACGCACACACACACACACACACACACACACACACGCACACACACGCACACACACACGCATACACACACACACACACACACACACACATATATATATGAACACGTGGGCCCTATACGGAAAAATGGCCCCACACGTCTGACCAGCGTAAACCGAGATCAGTCTGATCCGAGTCTACCCTGCTTGCTAATAGTTTTTACCCTGTTAAACAATTTCAATGACTGAATGTCTATCACCCGTGATTAACTTGCATTCTTACTGATAGCAGTAAATAAGCTATTGTCCATTATCACAAGAAAACGATCCCAGTCGTACCCGTGCTCAGTGTAGACACAGAGTAGCCGCCTTACGGCAGTCAGCGTTCGTGATCCGTCTGATAGACCTTCCCAACATATCCAACGAAACGATTCTAAATACTATCGGAAATATGTATATGTCGGATTACTTTCTGAACGGCCCTTGTGAATGGACGCACATGTTAGACCAAAACAGCGTTCACCCGCATGTGTAAATTACTTGCATGTTTGCGAGAAGTATACTTGCTAAAAAAGATAGGGCTGTGTATTGCTTGTTTGCTTCAGTCTATTGTGCATGAGCATCAACTACAATGTATCTCAAATAAATGCATATGTACGAACGGCGTACGAGAACGAGTTTACGACACCGTGGCCAGTACAGATCCTGACCATCATGTACTTTCGCCCAGACGACTATGTACCGAAGGGCTTTACTGGTTGTTCAGTATCCAAATTTGTGAGAAATGTATACCTTTGTCAGAATTGGCGAATGCACAAACAGATCCGGGACTACACCGGCCACGACTGCATGTACCGCACAGTCCAATTCGTTAACATTTTAAGAAACACGGTTATCGCCCCTAATATCAGTGTGCAAATTTACGTCTGATATAAAATGTATAATAATGCAAATCAATATGTGGAGTAATGTATCTGGTATAAAGAACACTTTGTGCTTACTGAGTGGGCATGCACCTTTAAACCGCAAATCAAATATCGTTCTATTTGTCGAACTATGTGCCATGCGATTCACTGTACATTTCATGAGAAAACGGTATTCATTGTCTTTGCAGCCAACGTTGTTACAATTATATCTGCGTCTGCGCAGTCAGGACCCGGCTATATAGACAGAGAGGACGTGGCGGCGACTCAGTCGGGGACAAATATCTGCTACTAATGAATATGAGTTCCGCCGTGTTTGAAAAATGTGAGTACATGTATTCTGTTCTTTTAATCGAAGCTAGAAAATAATGACTGGTCGATGCTGAGCTGAGCTGGGCTCAGCCTGGACACACACTAAATCATACGAATTTGGAGAATACGCTGAGAAAAATGTAATGCGCCCGCGTCCAGATGGCTCTATATCAAAAGAGCGAATACTGTGGACACTGATCAGACTGCACAGTTGTGCAGGCCGGGTTGGTTAAGCAGTAATTGCAAGCAGAGTAAGCCGGATTTGTCATGTCGTGAACCAACACGTGAACCAACACGTGATCACAAGACGTATGTATACATCTTGTATCTAGGTCACTCGTTTTATGCTATTTTACATTTCACATTTATTAGAATGTATATAGTTGGTACATAATTAATTGAAGAAGAACCAATGGAACCTCAGATTTAGCCGTTCGTTTTCCACAATTAAAATGACATATTTTGGTCGGGCATTAATGGTGTGTAGACCCGAATCACACCTGTCTGGCACCTGTCTGGATTTTTTTCATTCACAACTACGTGTACAAATTTGCACAAAACAACACTATAACCACAGGTGTTTGAAGAGTGAATCAGGATATGGAATTACCACCCTTATCGCATCGCCGTATTGCGCCGATATTGATTTCGAAAATCAGTCATATTTTCCTTAAATTATGTCGAAAATTGATAAAAAAATGGTCAATTTTCGATGTCGTTTATGGAAAATGGCGATGCGATAAGGGTGGAAATACCAGATCGGAGCTCATATATTTACGCCATATCGTCGGCACGGGAATTGCACATAATATTTTGCAAGTATGAAACGGTCTGCAGGTGGGAGGGAAATATAAGAACTGGTACAAAATTCACCAAACTAAAGGAGAATATACTAAAACACTGTTTACCACCCATTTCAGTTAGGCTCGCAGCTCAGTACTTTCAGTACTTTGATTTTGACAGGAATAGAAGCACGACAGCGGGGTCAAACATCATCACAGCCGCAGAGCCGCATCACACTTCATTCACATGTGTCCTGCCACACAAAATAATCCATTCCAAACTGTAGATCTTGGCTGTGTACTAGAGCCCCTGTTCAAACACTGTCTCCACATACATTAATACACCACATCAAAACACCCAAACCTGCCTCAAAGAACATGCAACACAAACATATGTATTTTTCTCCGGACTATTTTTTGAGGGGCACCGACCTTGAAGCAGTCTATCTGTGTACTGAGGTCAATTGTCACCTCATGCGCTTATCAGCTTATCGACCAAACACAGAGACACAACAGTGGCGTGCGGCGTATCGTGGATTATAATACTTACATACAGCCGAACTGTGGAGAATCACGTGAATAAAGCAAATATGGCAGGAGCGGGGGCCACGCCCACTAAGGCCAGTGACGCCATAATTGACCGACTCATCGACGACGAGGAGAAGAAGTGTAGGGATCATGTGGACGCCATAAAGCGCCGACTAAACAAAGTCTGCGAGTTAAGTAGCGAATACGTCGATCGTATCACGTCCAGACGGACGGACATCAGCGACAAAGAAAAGAAAGGTCGCAACAATAATCTGGTTCCTTTGTTGAACGAGGCTGAAACTTTGATAGCCGATTGCAAAACATCAGCTTCCGGTATTCCACATAAATGCAACGTGAAGTCATGCGTTTTTGTAGGAAATAAAACAGTATTGGATCATTTACAGAGTGTTGGTGCTATTGGAGAATTAGAAACCTTCCCATGTCTGAGTGACGACATCAATATCCGTGGACCTACAGATGGCGGCAGGTGTAACGTCGCAGGTTTACTCGTGCTCGCCGACGGCCGGCTACTACTGTCGGACTATAACAATAGGAATATAAAGCTGTTTGACGACAACCATAAACTGGTGTCCCACGTTCCACTACAATCCGGTCCCACCGACATTGCGGAGACAGCCGGCGGGCAGGTAGCTGTCTGTCTACCACTCAACAAGAAAATCCAGTTTGTGTCGGTGTCCGGCACTCTCGGGCAGATCATCGATACCGCAGTGAAATGCACCAGTGCGACCAGATGTGGCGCAAACCTGTCGGTGGTATATTATAAATCACGAGACATTGTGGAGATTGACATGACGGGTAGGAAGGTGACAACTGTATGGACATGTCCTGATGGCAACCTCGTGTATATAAGCCACACCACCCGGGGGGAGTTGATCACGATAAACATGAGCGGCGCGGTAACACGTGTGACCCGGGATGGCGTCGTGCTGGCCCGATACCAGGGAGAAAACTTGGCGGTTCCACTCGGACTCACCGTCCACCCAGACGGAAGTATCTATGTATGCGACTGGAAGTCTGACAACATTCACCACATAACGGCGGATTGTACCCGTAGTATTGAAGTCTTCGGGGACGGACAGACATCGCGGCCTTACAGCATCTGTTACAACCAACATAACAATTCACTGTACGTATCTCAGGGAGGATTATCTCCGGAAGGTAATGACTTTATAAAAGTATTTCGTCTCGGGTATTAAAGGCACTGGGTCTCAGATATAGAGACATGGATGAACCAGATCAGGAAAACATGGGTTGATTGTAGATTTGCATCGTATTTTGTTATCTCAGTTATACGTGGAAAAAACTCTGATAGAATTTGTGAAAATAATGTTCTTTTATAATGTTTATAATACTTAAAAATAACCAGCGTTTTCAACAATAGTTATTTTCCAGTATTATACATTGGAAGTGATTCTGAAGTGCTGTCGAAGCATGTTGTAAATTATTCTAAAGTTGTCAAAACATGTTTTTGATGATAAAAATGGAAAATAGAAAATAAACAGCAGACGACAAAATAGTCGTGACTTCATAACTGTTTTGATATTAATTGGCATTTTCCAGTTGATTTCTTTTTTCAAAAACAGTGATAAAATATCAAATGTACGTATTTTTAAATTAAATAACTTTGGTCATTTCAGTATGCATGTAAATAGTAGTTGTGAAATATTTCAAGCTTTGTTTTTAGAAATCAAAAAAACAAAATTTAAAAAAAATATTGACAAAATTCGTGAATAACATTTGTTGGGGTAAAACATTGTATTGAAATTAACAATATAATGCTGGTGTATGTTTGTAAATGTAAACTAGGGTTCAATCCAAATGTGTTTGTACAGTTAGATGCTGTATATGTTCAGTTTTATTTAAAAATGTAAAATACCAATAAACAAATAGCAGCATTCTAACAAAGTATGCTTTGAGAGAGTAATTTTCAATTTTTTATTAATTTTTATTATACTGAATTTATTACATTATCACAGACATTTTGGCTGTAATAATGTAATAAATTCAGTATATTAATTCTGCATACTTTGAATTATCAAATGTAGGCAGTCGTTAGTTCTATATGAAATAATGCATTTCGGGAAACATAAATAATTATTACCTCAACGTATACTTTGCTAGGTAAGTATACTTTGCTAGATAAGTATACTTTGCAATGTTGATGAAATCGGCTACTAGACTAACGACAAAAAATTAAGATAGCGCTGTAAGGGTTAAATTAATTTCACTAGCGACTATAATGGAAACTTATTATCTATAGACCTGCCCTCAGCCTATCTTGAGGTAAAATATTACAAAATAAATGTTGTTCCATGAATAATTATTTATATTAGTATATAATTTGAAACATTTTTAGTTCTTCACATAGAAGGCAATATGTTGATAACATAGTTAAATGCTGTCTCAGCAGCTCTGTAATTTCAAAATTCTTCCCGGGTGGTGGAATTGATTGACATATCAGATACCCATGTGATTTTGTACCTAAGAACATGACGATGCACATTTTCCATGAAAAATATTTACGATATTTTCAGTATTAGACGTCTAATATTGGTGATTCCGCATTTGCTATGAAAATTTCTTCATCTTTCGATGTCATTTACAGAAAATATGTTCATGAACAATTGCACAGTCATGTTCTTATTATGAATTTTTTTTTAAACTTCACAACAAAAACTAGATTTCACAATTTTTCCTTACTGGTGTACATGTATATCGAAAATGCAAAATTATCTGCCCTGTTTATCATAGTTTCTGGTAGTATTATGTACTTGAATATAACCCATGTTTTTGGAAAGATCATCAAATAATATTGTGTGATTGATTGACATATGACACGCCAAGTGATTTTGTACCTACGAACATGTGCGATTTTGTACCTAAGAACATGTACGATTTTTCATGAAAAATATTAACGATATGTTCTGTATTATACGTCGAATGTAGGTGATTCTACACATTTGCTATGAACATTTCTTCATCTTTTGACGTAGTTTACAGAAAATATCACAGTTTATGTAACTATATTTCATGAAAAATCGCACATCTTCTTATGTACAAAATCACACGGCGTCTGTCATCTGTGACTGGAGAAATGGGGCTTAAGGGATTTGTGACCTGTGTAACTCCTGATCACACTCTTGTAGCCCGATAACGATCTATATTGCTTGTTTGAAGCTTGCCGGGTGTTTCATGGATGGAATGGCGAACAGTTCAGATCTTGACCAGACTGTGGTTGACGGTCTGATCTTGATCGACACTGGTCGCAAAACCCATGAGCCCCATTTCTCCAGTTGCAGCCACATGCCATTTTAACATACATTGCATGATGCGAACATTTATATATTGTATATCCGAGACACAGTCCCTTCACAGGTTGAAGTAACAGACAGAGGTCTATAAATACATAAGTGACGCACAGGACGGGTATAAATGTAGGTTTGATCAAATGTTCGATTGGAAACAACGTTTTTTCTATGCAAAATGTTTCTTTGCGGCCGGGACGACGTATAAGTGTATTTTGAACCCGATGTTTGCTCATTTACATAGCAGTATTGCCCTCGGAAATGTGTCCGTTTTTTCACGACCTCGGGGAATATATCGTTGCGGAATACTAACATTGTCCCAACTTCTGCAATAGGCGACTATGATATAACTCGGTTGACGTTACGTGAGAGTCCGTTGTCTCGAGGCCGTCCGGGTTCGGCTTATTAAAAACTTCGTAACCTTCAATAGATGGAGTATATGGAGGGAGTAACAAAAAATTGTTTAGCTTATTTTTTTCTTCATTTATTGATGCTTTTAGGCATATTTAATGTATTTATAGACCTCGGTCGGTTACTTCAACCTGTGGCTGTAACAGGAAAAAAGGGACTGATGACATAATTAGGTCACCAGGTGTTTTTTTTTTTTACCACCCGGTGACCATTTTAGCAGTATTAATACAAACAAATAGAAATCAATATTTTTTTATATTTTTTTCGACCACCCAGAGGCCACTCAGCTAAAAATAATTCGTAATCCAAGTAATAAAAAAAAAACTGGCCTTAGTAACATCAGGAATCCAAAATCCTTGACTATGATGAATGTTGTTACATGTATGTATGGTTTAAAGTTGTGATATGACTTAACTCCAGAAGAAATCTTGTACAACAGCACATATTTATGAATACAAGAAGTCTTGTACAACATGTCACGCATATTAGAAATATTGTGCAATAGGTCACACATATTTCATTACAAGAAATCTTGTAAAACAGGTCACACATATTTCATTACATGAAATCTGGTACAACAGGTCACACATATTTCATTACAAGAAATCTTGCACAACAGGTCACACATATTTCATTACAAGAAATCTTGTACAACAGGTCACACATATTTCATAGAAATCTTGTACAACAGGTCACACATATTTAATTACAAGAAATCGTGTACAACAGGTCATACATATTTCATTGCAAAAAATCTTGTACAACATGTCAAACATATTAGAAATCTTGTACAACAGGTCACACATATTTCTGAATAAAATTAATCTTCTGAATATAATTTTCATTCTACAGTCGAACCTGTGTTAAAGACCACCTCTAAATGGCAATGACCTGACTGTAAAGGCCACAATTGTGTTGTCCCAATGGCACAATTACTATATAAATGGCCATGCGAATAAAGACCACCTGTGAACAAAGGCCAGATTATTTACTTCCAATGGCTGGCCTTTACTCACAGGTTTGACTGTATTATCTAATCATAATGTTAACCATTTTACTGTATCCCCCGGACTTCGTTGGGGGATACATAGGATTTGACACCGAACATCGTCCGCCGCAGACACTTATTGTCCGGAGCATAACTCGAACACCCTTTGAAATATTTTCATGAAACTTCACACATGCAGAGACCACGACCCTAACGGTGTATCACGCAAGAATGAAAACTCTTGCATCACTAATTTTTGAGTTATCTCTCTTTGTTTTTCGGCGCACTGATTTTGTCTCCGGAGCATAACTCGAACACCCTTTTTTTCAAACTACTTGTGTATCTGGGGAGGGGGATACACATGCGCTTGTCGACAAGCGTCCATTTCTAGTTGTAAATTATTTTTATACAGCGCTCCAGATAAGCGTATTTGCTGAAATACACAATTAAAATTGACAAAAACCCAATTGAAATCAGAATTGGCGAGTATCAAAAAGCAACAACAATTTTGTGGTACCTTTATCATGCTGCGGAAAACAATAAACAGACCACAAACAAATATAGCATATTTTTCTTATTTTCCATGAAAATACATCTTGGTATTTCATTAGAATTGTCTCCAAGGAGAAATTCTAATGAAATGCCAAGACATGTTTTCATTTTGAAACAAACTATTCAATAATTTTTGTCTGTTGAAGTGTAAACAGTAGTGTGATTTTATTATACCCAATTAAAATGTTGAAATACCCATTTGTTTCAGAAATGATGGAGTGAAAATACTCAATTACTAATTCCTTATCTGGAGCCCTGTTTATATATACATTGAATGATCATGTTGTTCACAAATGTTTATCAATAAACTACTTCAGTATAGCTTATAACTTCAGTTTGGCTTATAACTACTATATACTTACTATGTATCACATTACTTTGACTATCTGCATGCATTTTAGCTCACCTGAGCGAAGCTCATGTGAGCTATTGTTACCACAATGTGTCCGTCGTCGTCGTCGTCCGTGAACATTTTCAAACGTCTTCTCCTTTGTATCCATTGGGCCTATAGTCACCAAACTTGATGGTCATGGTCTTTAGGTAGGGGGATTATAATTTTTTTAAAATGACGTCATTATGTTATCCAAGATGGCCGCCGTCTAAAAATAGCACAAATTCTTCAAAAATCTTCTTCTCAAGAACAGCCAACCGGATTTCGACACAACTTGGTAGGAATGATCGATAAACAATGCTCTTTCAAATTTATTAAAATGGTGACCCCGGGGTCAAAAATGCGCGTGGCCCGTGTGGTCAAATAGGGGTCAAATTTTATTTTTCACCGAATATGGTCATGTCATATATCAAATTGAAGGTATCAACGAGGCGATTACTCTGGTGCATTTTTTGTCGGATTGTAATGTCATCCAAGATGGCCGCCGAAAGGTCAAAAATTCGTTCTTTTATTAGAGATTTCAAAATTCTTCTTCACATAAACCGCTTGGCCCTTTCCAAATTGTCAAACTGGTGACCCCGGGGTTAAAAATGGGCGTGGGCTGTGGGGTCAAATTGGGGTCAAATTTTATTTTTGACCGAATATGCTCATGTCATATATCAAATTGAAGGTACCGATGAGGCGATTGCTCTGGTGCTTTGTCGGAATCGGATGATTATGTCGTCCATGATAGCCACCAAAAGGTCCATTTATTCGAGATTTTAAACGTCTTTTTCTCAGGAACCACATGACCGATGCTGGCCAAACTTCATAGTAAGTTAAGATCCATGGGTGAAGCATTTTCAGATTTGGTCAAATGAGAGTCATTGCTTAATCTAAGATGTCCGCCATCTAAAAATAGCACAATTGTTTTTAAACACATATGAACTCAATGTCACATTCTCCTCTGGTGTTTATGGAGTCAGGTGAGCGAATTTGGGCCATCATGGCCCTCTTGTTATTTTAGACATATGTCTGGACAATCACCTGGGTTTATGTAGATTATCATAATTAAATATTACTGACTATTCGACTGATATAACTTACTGGGGATGTAACCTTTTCACCACCACAGACTCATATAGTGTCATGGCAAACAGTGTAGGTCCAGATGAGGGGACTCATAACGAGCTATCTCATCAGGATCTGCACAAGTTTTCCTTACTGGTACATGTATATCGAAAATGCAGAATTGTCTAACCTGTTTATCACAGTTTCTGGTAGTGTGTACTTGAATATAACGCACGTTTTTGGAAAGTTTATCAAATAAAATGGTGCGATTGATTGACATATGAGACACGCCATATGATTTTGCACCTAAGAACATGTGCGATTTTTCATGTAAAATATTTGCACAATTTACGATATTTTCCGTATTAGACTTCGAAAGTTGACGACATTACGTCATCTTTCGACGTCATTTACAGAAAATATCACAGTTTATGTAAATAGATTTAATGAAAAATCGCACATGTTCTTATGTAACAAATCACATGGCCTGTCTCATATGTGGCTGTGATTGGAGAAATGGAGCTTATGGGATTTGTGACCAGTCTAATTCCTGATCACACTCTTGGAGCCCGATAACGATATATATTGCTTGTTTGAAGCTTGGCGGGTGTTTCATTGATGGAATGGCGCACATTTCAGATCTTCACCAGACTGCGGGTTACAGGTTGATCTTGATCGACACTAGTCGTAAAACCCATACGGCTTGATAAGCCCCATTTCTCCAGTTACAGCCGCATGTCATTTACATTGCATGATGCTAACATTTATATATTGCAGTCCCTTTACTACAAATTCAAATGAAATTATTCAGTATGAACTTGATGATTTATGAAATAGTAGGGAAAGTGTGAAACAAAATATACATATTTTATGCCCCACCACGATAGCTACACACCTGAAACTTGGAATGTAGCTTCCTTAACATGAGTAGATGCTTTGTTATTTACGTTGTGAAGTATATTCCTGCCGTTGCCTAACCCAAAAGTGCTATCTGTAACACAGGGCGACTTATACCTGCGTTACAGACAGAAAATTCGGGTTGGCCATTCCCTTGTATATAATTATATTAGTGTTTAAATTTCTGACATTCTCAGCGAAGCTCATGTGATCTATCGTTACCGCAATGTGTCCGTCGTCGTCCGTCGTCGTAGTCCGTCGCCGTCGTCCGTCGTCGTCCGTGATCATTTTCAAACGTCTTCTCATCGGTAACCATTGGGCCTATAGTCACCAAACTTCAAGGTCATGGTCCTTAGGTAGGGGGATTATAAAATTGTTAAAATGACGTCATTACGTAATCCAAGATGGCCGCCGTCTAAAAATAGCACAAATTCTTCAAAAATCGTTTTCTCAAGAACCGCCAACCGGATTTCGAAGAAACTTGGTAGAAATGATTGATGTACAATGCTCTTTCAATGTTGTTAAAATGGTGACCCGCGAGTCATAAATAGGCGTGGCCCGTGGGGTCAAATTGGGGTCAAATTTTATTTTTGACCGAATATGGTCATGTCATATATCAAATCCAAGGTATCAACGAGGCGATTACTCTGGTGCATTTTTTGTCGAAATCGGATGTTTATGTCATCCATGATGGCCGCCGAAATGTCAAAAGGTCGTTCTTTTATCAGAGATTTCAAAATTCTTCTTCACATGAACCACTTGGCCCATGGTAGCCAAACTTAAAAGTTATGGTCCATGGGTGAAGCCTTTTCAGATTTGTTAATTTGCAGGTCATCGCTAATCCAAGATGGCCGCCGTCTAAAAATAGCATAAATTATTTAAAAAATATTCTTCTCATGAACCGCTAGCCTGATTTCGACGAAAATTGCTAGACATGATCGATGTACATTGCTCTTTCAAAGTTCAAATGGTGACCCCGGGGTTAAAAATGGGCATGGCCCGTGGGGTCAAATTGGGGTCAAATTTTATTTTTGACCGAATATGGTCATGTTATATATCACATCGAAGGTATCAACGAGGCAATCACTCTGGTGCCGTTGTTATGTGCTGGTACAAATGTACATACAGATTAATGACCTGCATGCCCCATGTGTTCAAACACCTACTGTCAATCATATAAATGTGCGATAGGTGATATTCTTGCACATGTACATATTCCCGTTTGTACCAGAATATACATAGATAACCCCAAACTGTCTACACATTGCATGTTCCACTTTTGTAAGACTGATGTATTTTTAGTTTGTAACTTTCGGTTACACCAACATTGTAAATAGACAGCTTAATGTTTGATCGGAACTGGTGTATAACAATAGTTTTACACATTGCAATACTGCAAATGAAATATGTGTACAAAGTCATCTTTGTGTAAAGTGTATCATATTTTTGCAAGTTTAGCATCCGTTTATAGCTTAGAATACCTATAATGAGAAATTACATGCACACATTGTGAACATGCATGTTGTAGGCTTTTATAAGCATGTTTAAGAAATTAATTGAAGATAATGTAAAATCATTACTAATGGTCTGATTTGTGCCAATATTAGAATCAAAATACTCATTGCTGATAAAAAATTCAACTATTTTATTTTCTTTCCGCAAGAAGTTAGACGAGACTTATATTACGTGCAATTATTATTTTAGATTCTATTTTTAAAAACAGTCCAGTACAATGTCTGCATCTACCTAGACTTTGTAATTGCTAGGACACAAAGTTATCAATTAAGCTGTCCAAACTTATCATGAGGCAATCGGCTTAGTTTATGATTGCATCTGTTAGACAAAGCCCAGGAATCTTTGGAGGCTATTAGCATTAGCATTAATGTTAACATCTTTAATTGCCGCCAAAACTGAAGAAAACATAATTTATGAATTTTTATGCTTGGTCATATCCCTGTGGTTTTATTGGCTGACCAGTTCCGATATCACATGATTTGCAGGAAACGTCAATTTGTTTGGTGGAATATGAAAATTATCATGATCTGGAAAAATTGAGGGAGAGATTCTTGTTTAAAATATTCGGCAGTTGCAGTTCGGATGCCGAAGCGTAATAAAGGTTTTGAAGATAACGAACTCTCTGTTTCGATTTTTCAGGGGAGTGAAAGTTTTCATATGTCCACTGTGTTGACAGTTACTTGTACTTTTACTTTGTATGTTATGAAACATGATTGACCTTTTTCATAGTGTGCTATGGAATATGAACATTATAACTGTACATGTTGCTCTAGTTTAAATGTTTTTGAGAAACCAGAATGCAGACAGCGAAAATGAAATAACCTATTAAGGCATGCTTTGTACTTTTAGTCCTCAATGTCCTCAGTAATTTCGACGTAACTGAAATTTGCATTTTATGGTCTTTTTCATATGTTTACGAATAATACGTAATTTAATTGTACGAAAGTACATGTAACTCAAAAATAGAAAGGATCAGCTATTGGATTGTTTTGCCTGATTACTCGTGATATTGCACATCACAATTAGTTGTCTGTAGCCTGTAACTGGTCTTCTGGCTATTCAGAGTTATCGTCCTTAGTAATTCTCTAAATAGAAGATAGCGGACTCGTGCAGAAGTTGAACCTTTGAAACGTTAACCAGTTGTTAAATACTTTTGTGAGTGTACTTGTATAGTTACCATGAGAAATTCAATTAATGATGTATCCAAATGTGGACTTTGTACGCCTATTCAATATTGCTATATTATATGTCGGTTATTGTCTTTCCTACAAGTCAATTCAGAATGGCGTCCCCTAGTGAAGAAAACAACAGGGTTTACCTAAATTGATGATACCTAATTACCTGAAGGGGCTGATTTAGTTAAGCAATTGTTACATCATTTTCTGCTGTCTGTCAAGGTATAATTGAAAGATAAATTTAATAATGTCAATGCTGTACACGGATACTGTAGAATCATGTATATTCCATTTTTCACATCTTTGAGCTAGCTTTTGTTTTGCATTTGCTACAGAATAAGATTGTTGATGTGTAGACACACACAGTCAACAAGCCGAAAGTTTAATATACTGCTATATATCATATTTTCTGCGTCTATGACGGCCATGTCCCATTATCGATTGTACATTGGCAATCTTATTTGGATGATGTAGAATTTAAGATGGTACCACACACGTTGGTTGAAAATGATTGGAATTGATTAATCCAGCTGTAGCGAATGCGAGCATGCCACGTTAGGTATTTTTCTGTGAGAATCTAAACAACATGTATACCGGGATAACATTCTAAAGCTCACACTATTATTATAACGGGTTTAAGTCCCATTGTTTGAAATATTTGTTAGACCCTTATATGTGTGGTAAAAAGCTTATGCGGAAATTATGAAAATATGCAGTTGCCTCTGAAATGGTCTGAAAATGGATGCACAGTTTTAGAGTTACACTTATGACATAATGTCAGAAAGCACGCCTCCTTATAAATATATTGTATTAATAAATGGAAATGTTTTATTATATATAATTTTACTAAATTTCCATTAAATGTCTGTCTGATTTAATGATACATTGTTGTAATTATAAATTAGGATGAGTTTTGGAAATTGTTCTATTTAGGATACATATTGCTAGGTTACAATCTGCGTCAACAACATTACTGCTTATGTGTTATTGTTATCTGTATGTACAGTATATATCTGTGTGAAAAAAATGTATTCATGTTTGTTGTGCGAGGATATAATTATGCCATGCATTGTTTTCACCTTGGTAATGTGACATATTGTACTGGAATTTGGATAGAGTGATACGCTCTTGTAACCACAACCTGTTCAAAATTCAGTTTAACGGAAGTAGAAAAATATTGGTTGACACCCTACCAGTATTGATACTGACGTTTGACAATATGCAGTACTATATATGCATTACAAGCTTGCACGCCTTGCAATTTATATGCACTATGCCACATAACAAATAGTTCTCTGGTATTTATATAAATGCCAATGCAGCCTTACACGGCAGGATAAGAGTTTGTTTAAATAATGATATATAGGTACATGCCATGCCAATATTACTGGTAAATCATAGTCAGTCTGTTGGCTAAGTCTGGATTGGAAATTACTGCACCACATCCTTAGGATATAGTAATCAAGCCAATTCCAAGTCTTGAATATAAGCTACAAATATACTGTGCCATAAACTACATCTATATTTAACGGCTCTGAGTACACATGTATAAGCAGTCCCTGTTTCAATATGAAGTTCACATAGCCTTTACAACGGATTAAACTAATTAAACAAACCAATAGGGATTCCTCAAAACATAACATCTCTGCACGCATTGAGGTTCAAACTAACGTCATTTGTCTGCAGCCGTTTAATAAATTACCTGGTTTATAATGTGAGCTAAGATAGTCGTGTGTGTGTATTTAACTCTTTTATATTCAGATCGCCTGTGTTAACATTTTTTCATTAGTATTTGTATGGAATATCTTGCTTGACTGTTATATGGTGGATTATAGTCGTGTGTGTGTATTTAACTCTTTTATATTCAGATCGCCTGTGCTAACATATTCTCATTAGTATTTGTATGGAATATCTGGCTTGACTGTTATATGGTGGACTTCGAGTTTTACTTAGAATTAACGGAAAATGATCCGAGTATACAACATTAATTGATAAACATGCCCTGAGTTGATTTTCCCCATAATAAGTCAATCGAGTACAACCTGTCATGGCAGTTATAGTCGTGATAGTCCATATTACTGCCCGCTTTTTAGCGAACATGTGAGTTGAACATCTGCCACGCTAATTGACAACGTTTGATCAATGTCAATCTAACACTTACACTGCTGAATTAAATTTTGCCGTCTGCTATTTACGTTCTATTTGCCAGTGTTCACATCAACAACATGGTTTGGTAGAACTTTGGAATCATATCCATTGCTGTCAAACCATGTTTTGTTGAAATGGGAAAAAATGTGTCGCTGAACACAACACGATGACGTTTATGAAAATTGGATATCTTAATTAATAAAGCCGTAAACACCGTGTTCCTATTGGGCTGAACATTGGCTTCCCGATTGGAGTTTTGTCAATAAACACGATGCCGCTCACGAAAAAACAATATCTTAATTAACGACGCCGTAAATGACGTTGAAAGTTTAAAACTTTGTACGGCGATTACAGCCTTACTAATATAGATATTACACTTCTGTGAACGGATTCTGGTTCAGGGAGGTAATATATATCCGTGTGTAAAGTTTCAGCCGAATCTAATTTGGAAAGTTGCCAAAATTTCAATGTTGCCCGATCCGGCTGAAATTTGGCATGCCGATAGGATTTCCCTCGATAAACACGATGCCGGTCACGATATCAAATCTATATCTTACTTAACAAAGCCGTAAATGACGACGAACCGAGTATACAGTATTAATTGATAAACATGCCCTGAGTTGATTTTCCCCATAATAAGTAAATCGAGTACCACCTGTCATGGCAGTTATAGTCGTGATGGTCCATACAACATATCTATATGATGCTACATGTATTACACGTATGTTGAAATGTTACACTTGTTTAAAATATTCGGCAGTTGCAGTTCGCATGCCGAAGAGTAATAAAGGTTTTGAAGAAAACGAAATCTCTCTTTCGATTTGTCAGACCTCAGCTAATTCCCAAAGCACACCCCACGCAATACATTTATTGTCGAAATTGGCTGGTTATGTCATCCAAGATGGCCGCCGAAAGGTCAAAAGTTCGTTCTTTTATCAGAGATTTCAAAATTCTTCTTCACATGAACCGCTTGGCCCATAGTAGCCAAACTTAAAACATATGGTCCATGGGTGAAGCCTTTTAAGATTTGTTAAAATGGAGGTCATCGCTAATTCAAGATGGCCGCCGTCTAAAAATAGCATAAATTCTTAAAATATCTTCTTCTCATGAACAGCTGGCCGTATTTCGAAGGAAATCGAAGGTATCAAAGAGGCGATCACTCTGGTACATGTTTTGTAGAAATTCTTTGGTAATGTCATCCAAGATGGCCGCCAAAATGTCAAAAGGTCGTTCTTTTATTAGAGTTTTCAAAATTCTTCTTCACACGAACCGCTTGGCCCATGGTGGCCGAACTTCACAGTTAGGTTCATGGGTTAAGCCTTTTCAGATTTGTTAAAACGGAGGTCGTCGCTAATGCAAGATGGCCGCCGCCTAAAAATAGAATAAATTCTTAAAAAAATCTTCTTCTCATGAACCGCTGGCCGGATTTCGACATAACTTGGTAGGAATGATCGATGTAGAATGCTCTTTCAAAGGTGTTAAAATGGTGATCCCCGCGGTCAAAAATGGGCGTGGCCCGTGGAGTAATAATTTTTTTTGACCGAATATGCTCATGTCATATAACAAATTGAAGATATCGATGAGGCGATTGCTCTGGTGTAATAATTGTCGGAATCGGATGATTATGTCATCCATGATGGCCGCCATTTATTCGAGATTTTGAACGTCTTAAACTCAGGAACCACATGGCCGATGCTGGCCAAACTTCATAGTAATTAAGATCCTTGGGTGAAGCATTTTCAGACTTGGTAAAATAAGAGTCATCGCTTAATCCAAGATGACCGCCATCTAAAAATAGCACAATTTGTTTCAAAACACATGAACTCAATGTCACATTCTCCTCTGGTGTTCATGGAGTCAGGTGAGCGAATTAGGGCCACCATGGCCCTCTTGTTATTTATTAAAAACAATGCCGAAACTCTCCCTGATCTTCTTAACCACCTGCCAAACCCAACAACAATCAATGATGCATGTAATTTTAAAAACTGGATAAGAAGCAGCCTCTGTACAGTTAAACATATGTCTACACCAATGCACTATAAAGTAATGCGAAATGGGAAGAAAGTGAGTGTTCTATATAAAGGACAGCAGCACACACCGTGGATTCTCTTAAATGGCCGTGCATCATTTATCCGCAGTATTCCCCAAGGACGACCGAAAATTCTTAAACCAGAATTCACTAAATTCACAGACAATGTTCCAAAACTGAAGAAGAAAATTTACGCAATACATAACATGTTTTCTACTATTTCAAAATTTGATTGGTGGATTAAGTATTTAGACAATTACAGTTACAAACCACATCCACAACATGGATCAATTCCCTACCTAAGCAGCCTGCACAACGAAGAAAAAGATTAACTGCAAGTGCCCTGGACGCAGAACTGCAACAGAGGCTAGAAAAGGAAACCTGAGGTAAATAATTTGTTTTTATGCGCCCAACTAACCGAATGGTGAGGGTAGCATATTGTGTTAACGGCGTCCGTCCCGTCCTGTTCCGTCTGTCACAAACTTAAAGCTTGGGTATTTCGTATAATTTCTGTTTTTATGCCTCCGGTTTCGGTAGAGGCGGAGACACATAGTGACTGCGAGTCCATGTTTCCGTGTGTCCGGCGCATTACATAGTTTGCCAGAGTTTTTAAATTATGTTATAACTTCTGTATCCCTTGAAGGATCACTTAAATATTTCAACGCAGATGCCACACATCCATGCTGCCCTTCATATGACTTTGACCTTTTGACCTTGAAAACTTTGAACTTGACAACTTTGAACTTTACCCACATTGAGAAGTTTACCTGAGTGTATCAATTCTGTCATATCTTCTATTTTCCGTGAAGGATTACTTAAATATTTCAACACGGCATACTTGTGGACCAATACACGCATGCTGCCCTTAATATGACCTTGACCTTTTGACCTTGACTACTTTGAGCATTTTCCCACATTTAGAAGTTCGACTTCGGCTGGGGGGGGGGGGGGGGGGGGGGGGGGGGGGGGGGGGGGGGTGGGGGGGGGGGGTGGGGGAGGGGGGCACCCACTGTTTTGGGGCCTCTTGTTTAATATTTTTGCAGTGAATCATACAGGGATACTAACCTGGGCCCAAATGATATGGTGCAGTATGGTTGCCTGACACTGTCATTCATAGCCGAAAGTTCGTATTGTATTTTTGTTGTACTAGTACTCCTTTTACTTGTGCATTCCCATCTGTATACGACATTGTCGACCTGACATAAAATCCCAATCAATTGAACATCATCATGCTGCATGTGTGTGATAGCACATCAGGAGCTGGACTGTTACTACAAATGTTATGTGTCCTACGTCGCATTTAGAATGACAAATATGTTTTACATATGGAGGCCTGTACAGTTCATATTTATATTTTTAACCAGGTCACATGCGAAAAAGGAACATTGAAAACATCCCGGTCAAAGAAACGGAAACAACCGATGTCCAAAACCAATGGCTGTAAGAAGACTAATATCAATGGTATGTAATCTAAATGTATAAAGTGAAGCAATAATTAACTAGACAATATGTTTGTAAAACATAGATATGCCCCTGTGGCATACTGGACTCTAACTGGAGAAGCTATTACAAACTTTTGATGTAAATGTGCATGGTCGGACGTGCGACGTACGGAACCGCAAGAGCAGCACAATATATTTACCTCGATTGTTATATACACAGCATACATGATATACTAAGTGGTATATACTATTTCTGTACAATTGCACATCCATACTTTCTCATGGCTCATTAAAGTCATTCAAATACACGATAACAGTATAACAGTTGTATTGTTATGCCCCCTATGCATACTGCATTGCTCATGAGTTTCCGTATGGCTTTCCGTCCGTCCATACGTCTGTCTCTCCATCCGTCTGTGTACATTTACGTCGAAAAGTCGATATGTTTGTAAGAGTTTCTCCGGTTTGAGTCCAGTATGCTACTGGGTCATATCCATGTTTTGCAAACATAATGTCTAGTTTACATGTTTTATTACCATACAATACAGTGTTGGACATTAAATTAATGATTAGTTTCTCTTTAATATTTAGCATAAATAAAATAAAAAACATCTTTAAAAGTACATGTATATGTGCACAGTTATCACCCCTCGTGCCCCCTAATTGTGCAAACTGATTCAACCTGAGTGTTGGCTAGATGTACAGTAAACGATACCTACTGTAACTATTATAAATGCATAGCGTGTCTTGTAGTGATGTAGATGTCGGTCTGTTACATTGACCTACCTTGTATTGTGATATGTTATAGTTGTATCCCACAGACAAAAGTGGATTTATCACTGTTACACCGCTGTGTTGCTTTTCGTGTCCGGGCCATACTTTGAATACCCCTTGGCCTACTTTCATGAAACTTCACACATGCATTGACCATGATGTGCAAGTGTGTGTCTCGTGCAAAAATGACAACTCTTGCCTTATTAATGTTCATGTTATTCCCCTTTGTTTTCTCAGGTGTAGAATACAGAACTTCAATACTGAGTTCAAAACCTACCCTAGAGCATGCATGAATAATACTTTTGTTGTATTTCCATCTCACTGGTCTGTCAGATGAGAATTTAAACTGAGATCCACTTCCTATATGACATTAGCTGTTGCTGGGACATTTTAACACATTCATTTCATTTTTGTTTTCTCGCAGATCGCAGATGCATAAACAAGAATGACAACTCTCACCTTACAAACATATTAGATATCTCCCTTTATTTTTTCTGCTTGTAGGCAATGAGGAGTGTACACAAATGCTTGTCAACACAGTCGATCTGTGTCTGCATTCATCCATTTCTCAATCCATTACAATTACTTTAAATGTTAATCTGTCTTGAAATCTTTTACGTTTCTTGTCATAAGTTGGTACCATTTCAACCATGTAGCCTTCGGGCAAACAGTCACAACACTTTGAACTTATGCATTAACGTTTGTGCCTTAAGTTTTCATTTGTTCATCCATGGGTATATGTTAGCTCTACTTGCCCATGCATTGCTTATTTTCATCTGTATCTTAAGGTGCTGCTATACAGAGACGATCATCACAGAAACAAGAGAAAAGAAACAGAACAAGTAAGCAAATGGCCAATTGCTTTAGAAATTAGAATTGCTTTAAAAATTAAACTATTAAGTCTCCATCTATTATACGATTTTTGTCGCGCCCGTTTGCTGACAGCGCAATATAGTCAGCTCAGCTCCGGTACGTACGTGCGTTAAAGTTTTTTGGTATGCTACCAAAGCCTTGATGTGCGCGACATGAGGGCCACAGCCATCTAGTTATAGTATTAAATTGTACTCAAAATGTCAAAAAACAGAATTATACATATATCAATTTTTAACGTCAAAAATGTCCGTTTTTTGAAATATTTGTAGCCAAATGCCTATTTTATTAGCCAAATGGCCAATGCGGCTTCCAGTTGCGCCAACCTAGTTATATAAAATGAGTATAGTCACATTTCAAGTCATTTTTATGTTTTAATTTTTTGCAGAGAAGACCAGGCGAACAGAACGCATGCTTACCTGTTCCCATCGACAGCCAGGTGAAGAAGCATATATGGATAATGATTTTTTACAATTTAATTTGATATATTTTGACTTGCATTTTTATTAGGATTTTTCTACTATTACAGAACATTGTAGAACTTCAGAACTTTCTGTGGAATTTATGGTGTAATTTAATTATTCAACATATTGGACAGGAACTTGCCAAAGTAGCACTAACTATTTTAGTACATGACCTGATTAGTGCTTCCGACTGCTCATCCATCTATCCGTGTATGCATCCATGCATCTATACGTAACATTTACGTTTATATGCACACATTACGAGGTATGAAGAGGCATTAGTTTTTGCCTGTCCGTTCAGTTGAGCTAATAACAACCAAAGCATCTTGTGTCCCTTGTTAGACCCCCAGCATACGAAGTATGTCAATGGGTATATAGTTTTCGTAATTCAGCCCGTCGACGTTAGTCCAGGCGGCGGCTGGGGGTATACTTGAGCCCCTGCTCACTTCTTCTAGTTAATTTTAGCATATGTTTAGCTCGACTATTCGAAGAATAGTTAGAGCTTATGTAGTCACCCCGGCGTCGGCGTCACCGTCACGGCTTGGTTAAGGTTTTTAGTCAAGCTTGTATATGGAATACTCCTGGCCCTACACCCACCATACTTTGACAACTTCATCTCCTAGTGATATAAATCAACAACCCCTGACCTATATTTGACCTTGACCTACATTTGACCTTGAATTACTTAGTTAATTCCCCTTGGTTAAGGTTTTTAGTCAACCTTGGTTAAGCTTTTTAGTCAAGCTTGTATATGGAATACTCCGGGGCCTACAGCAACCATACTTGGACAACTTCATTTCCTAGTGATGTACATCAATAATGCCTGACCTATATTTGACCTTGACCTACTTTTACCCTTGGATTACTTAGTTATTTCCCCTTGGTTAAGGTTTTTAGTCAAGCTTGTATATGGAATACTCCTGGGCCTGCAGCAAACTACTTGGAAAACTTCCTTTCCTAGTGATGTACATCAATAACCCGTGGGTGGCTGGTAGGAGCACGCGATGGGTAATTTAACTATCGGGGTTCATCCTTACCGGAATCCCGACTGGAGACCTGGTTTGGCCCTTACATACGTCTTTGGCATTTTGTATGTAATAGTTGAATCTGGTTATACCCATTATGTGAGTATTACGATATTCGTAATCCTATTTAAGGGGAAGGGGCCAAGTGACTTGGTGTGGTATGGACCTGGCACCAGGTCAGGATATTCTAATTTTACGGCTGAATATATTTGTTCTCGATGTAAATATTCCGTTCTGATTTTAGGATTCCCCCCCCCCCCAATGCAGCAGGTTAAAATGGGATCGAACCCGTTTGCCCGGCCTTACATGACCTTAGCTGTTCATAGGCCGTTAAACATTAATAAACAAACAAACAAACATCAATAACCCCTGACCTATATCTGACATAGACCTACATTTAACCTTGAATTACGTAGTTAATTTCCCTTGGTTAATGTTTTTAGTCAACCGTGGTTAAGTTTTTTATGCGGGCCGCTGCCAACTTCTTTGTCAAGCTATACGTACATCGACAACACTCGTAGTCGAGCTATGCTATTCTCCTACAGCTCTTGTTTATTATGCTGCACTCCTGCAGCTGGATGGTAATTATGTCTCCCCCATATATGGGGACACCTATGTTGTTGACCATTGACTTATAGAAAATTGGCTATTTTGTCCATCACAAATTTCATCACAAATTGGTGTTGTGCGTATTTCCAAACATGTTTGAGTTAAGAGTTGCAAAATTTTACAGGAATGTATGTGCACATTGTTTTTTTTATGCGGATTCATCTAGTATTGGCAGATTAATACACTCGACCACTGTTGTCATTCGCGCATACGACACGGCGTAACAATCAGCTTGTTTTTCTGAATTGGACCTCTATCCTGACAAATCACAGCTTATTGCATCAGCGGGAAATATAGAAGACTAATTTGTATACGTACGTACGTCAGAAGTTAACAGTTTTTGGTTAACGTATTTCTGTATACTATCAAAGCCGCGGCCATCTAGTTGTATGTTTTTAGCAGTTTATTTAATACACAGTGGAAAGAACACCCGTAATTGCGCGCCTGTTTCCTTGGAAACCACGAGCTACCATGCAAAATGTTTAATTTTTATTACAGTCAAAATAAAGTTATTTGAACATTTTGAAAGGGTCTCGACTAATCTAGAATGTTAATGTGATTGAACACATTACAAACATGCACTCAAATATATCTGGTTCATAGCAACAGCTGCGTAATTTGGATTTCAATTTTGTTCATGACGTCACATTTGACGTCACACAACGTAACGTCAAAACGCGGGAAAACACGTCATTGTATAACTATTCATGCCCACATCACAATTCATTGATTAAAATCTCAAAACTCAAATTCCATTCAACACAAAATACTTTTCAAATAATCTATTTATATATTTTTTTTTTTTTTTTTTTAACAAATATGAAAACTACTTGCAAAGAGTGCAGATCCTGATGAGCCGGCTCGTCTGGATCTACACTGTTTAAAAACACCTATATAAATGGCTGTAGTGTTGAAAGGGTTAATACACGATTTAAACATGTAGATGCACAGCAGGATTGAACTTCACTTTTTACAGAGTGGGGCTGGTTCAGTTGGATCATGGGTAATATGAATGATAACATATATCAATTACATGTATTACATAGGCTAAATCAAACTTTGGCTCTTGCAGCGCTGGAGAGTGACATTGTCATATGCGGGTTTATTATAAGTATTACTGTCTTTTTTTTTAATAACACGTGCAACTTTTTATTGAAAATTCAGGTATCTCATTAATGACGATTCTCATGTACCAGTCAACCATGAAGTCTTAATAGAACAGTGATTTCTACCCAGTACTGCAAGAGCAAAAGAGGGTGAATATCTGTAATTGCATGTTTTGTATTTGTATCTGACTATGACATGTATATTATGTACGGTTTGTGGGGGATGGCCCCGACCCACCACAAACCTATTACGGGGAAAATAAATATTTAAAAAAAATTAAAAAAAATATAAAAACTAGACTAAATGTGCATATGTATCCGCCGTGGAAGTGTAATAAATAGGATATTCCATCGTCCATGTTTGAATAGCGGAAATAATACACTCGTGTCCGTCGGCGTCCGTGCAAGCAACTCGTTCGCTACACTCACTCGTTGCATATGCGGAAGCCGACGCACACTCGTGTATTATTTCCCGCTATTCAAAATGTACGATGGAATATCCTCTATATATTGGAGCCAATGTATTTATTCATCTGTACATATTTCCATGCTTGTGCTGACAGTTAATGGTTGATGGTTGTTTTAATCCTGCATTATTTCAATCATCAATACATTCTGGAGCCAATGTATTATATATGTATTCATCTGTACATATTTCCATGCTTGTGCTGAAAGTTAATGGTTGATGGTTGTTTTAATCCTGCATTGTTTCAATCATCAATACATTCTGGAGCCAATGTATTAGATATGTATTAATCTGTACATATTTCCATGCTTGTGCTGACAGTTAATGGTTGATGGTTGTTTTAATCCTGCATTATTTCAATCATCAATACATTCTGGAGCCAATGTATTAGATATTTATTCATCTGTACAGATTTCCATGCTTCTGCTGACAGTTAATGGTTGATGGTTATTTTAATATTGCATTATTTCAATCATCAATACATTCTGGAGCAATCAGCAAGAAAGTCAGAAACATCTCGCATATTGATGCTCCAAAATGTATTGGTGATTGAAATAATGCAGGATTAAAACAACCATCAACCATTAACTCAGCACCCTCTGGTGGTTTGTTTCTGCTAATTTTTGTCGTTGATTGTATGTTATGCGAATATTATGTGAAAAGCATCAACATTGTGATATGTTTTCTCACAGGGGGGGGGGGGGGGGGGGGGGGGGGGGGGGGGGGGGGGGGGGGGGGGGGGAGGGGGGGGGGGGGGGGGATTTCTCCCCTCCACTGGTTGGTTTCTGCTACTTTTTGTCGTTGTTTGTATACTATGTGAATATTATTTGAAAACCATCAAAATTGTGATATGTTTCTGCTACTTTTTGTCGTTGATTGTGTGTTATGTGAATATTATGTGAAAAGCATAATTGTGATATCTTTCTCACATATGTTTCCACTGGTTGGTTCCCCCCACCCCCCCCCCCCCCCTCCACTGGTTGGTTTCTGCTACTTTTTGTCATTTTTTGTATAGTATGTGAATAGTATGTGAAAAGCAACAAAATTGTGATATGTTTCTCACATATGTTTCTCACATGGGGGAAAATTCCCCCCCCCCCTCCACTGGTTGGTTTCTGAAACTGTTTGTCGTTGTTTGTATACTATGTGAATATTATGTGAAAAGCATCAAAATTGTGATATGTTTCTCACATATGTTTCTCACAGGGGGGGGGGGAAATCCCCCCTCAACTGGTTGGTTTCTGCTACTTTTTGTCGTTGTTTGCATGTATATTATGTGAACATTTGATATTTCGTGTTTGTACATTATATATAGACCCATATTAATATATTTATTTAATTAAATTATTTTTCTTTCCACTATTTATTCCTTTAAATTCTGTACGTTATCCCAAATGAATGCGGATGGATTGGTTGAGGGGGTGGGGGGGGGGGGGATTTCCCCCTCCTTATATCTAAAAGTGTAATTTTTGTGTTGATAAAATCACTCCATATGGGTGAAAATCTCCACCCTGGGGTCCAGAAATGGATCAAAAAGAGCATTAAAAATCAGCCTCCGAAAAAGAGGAATGTTAGTGGACTTTCCTCTTTTGTAATGGAACCAATTACATATAGTATGGCATCATTTTCAGACATATTTTACCTTCGAATGCATGCATGCCCCTTTAAACTGTGACCTTGCGGAATGCATCATCACTATCATAAGATGGGTGTCATTTAAAAGTTATATAAACTTATTAGGCTTTACGTAAATATACAAATACAAAAGGCATGGCCTAATGTTTTTTTTGTAAGACCGTGAAAAAGGCACTCACACTCGGCCTTTTTCAAAGTATTACATACCGGCTTCGTGCGATAGGAGAATGAACAAGCTAGGTTAAATTAACCGCCTCATTGCCTCCTTCATTTAATGCACATATTTCGACTGTATGGCAGATATTAGTAAATTCGGAAACAAACGGGCCAACGGTCATTGGTCTGCAATTTTTGGGCTCAAATGCCCGGGTTTGGAAGGTCCTCGAGCCAATTTCTACCTTTAAATATAAGATAATAAAAGCACTCGTATTTTTTTAGAACTGCTGGAATAGTGACACAATTATATACTTATTTAATTCATATAGAGAACAGTTTGTGCCTACTGAGTGGGCATGTACCTTTAACAAACAACACATACTTCTTAGCAGGAAGTTATGTTTTGATCTATAATAAGATACGCAAAGTGCATGCTACGAAGCGTGCCGCCATTTGTACACCAATAAATCGCGCGATAGTCATGTAGGCTTAATTTGCCATTATATAATATATGTGGCTGTGACTGGAGGAATGGGGCTTATGGGTTTTGCGACCAGTGATGTGATATATTGATGTGTAACGGCATATCAACAGCTAGGTCATCTAAGGTAGGGTCAACGGGTTCGATCCCTGATTTAACTTGTTGCATTGGGGTGGGGGAGGTGGGCGGATCCCAAAAATCAGAACGGAATATTTAAAAAAATATTATCTTCAGCCCTGGAATTAGAATAACCTGACATGGTGGCAGGTCCATACCACACCAAAGTCACTTGGCCCTTCCTCCCCCTAAAGTAATAGGATTACGTATAATCGTATTATACATACAAGGGGTGTAAAAAAAATCAACTCTCACATACAATAATGTCAACGTTAATGTTGAATCCCGATCGTTAAATAGTAATGTCCGTTAACATTTTAAAGAAACACGGTAATCGACCATGATATTAGTGTGAAAATTTACCTCTGATATAAAATGTATAATAATGTCAATCAATACGTAGGGTAATGGTGAATGAATGTTTATTTTGCCTTTAAATTACTCATCGCATGCTCCCATCTGCCACCCACTTTGCGACCAGTGTAGATCCCGATCAGCATGTGCATCCGCACAGTCTGATCAGGATATGCACTGTTTGTGACAAAATTTCTATATGTACCGCCAATGTCTGAAAACAAAATGTAAAATGTTTTAAATGTATAATGAACATCTGATGGTTAATTGAATAGTCTGAAATATAACATGGAAGAATCCATCTCAGTTACTTGGTGTTGAAAGGGTTATAATGAATACAAGTGCAGGAGGCAACTACTAAACTAAGCAGAGCAATATACGCCCGATGGTAGCTTTGAATGACACATTGACATTTAACATATTCGTTTAACAAGGGTTGTTTGTCAAACATATAAGCCCCCCCACCCCCCAACCCTCCCCCTCCCCTTCTCAAAAAGACACGCGGTGGTGCCACAATGTGCATAGTGGCCTCAAAATCAAACGTTTCAGCATCCTAGCACCGACCGTTCTTGAGTTATTGAGCCGAACTCCTTTTATTGTCCAAGGTTTGAAATCAGCTGGAATAGCTCAGTGGGTAGAGCATCGGATTCCGGATCGGGAGACCCCGATGCAACTGGTCGATTCGGCGTGTCCTTGGGCAAGACAAGACACATTCGTGATAGCCTAGTCCTATCGGACGGGGACTTAAAAAGTCGGTATCGACATGCAAGGTCATCGAGCCAGTGCCGTCGTTAAATCAAAGCATTTACATTTACCTTGTCTGCATGCGTGGCATGACTTTCAAATAACCCGGCGAATATGCCTGCTCTATTCTGTTTTATGTTATCGCACTGTTATCCCCATTCGAATGTTCATGTGACATATTCGTCTGGACAATATTTTATTAATTTTTGATCGAGTGACACATTCGTTTTTGTTGCAAGGGGTAGTGATGCCAAACGTAAACGTCACACATTTGTGTGATGTATTCGTACGTATTCTTCACCATGTGTGACGCATTCGCACGAATATATCACACGTGTGATATATTCGTTTCTGTGACATATAAGGTTCAACATACATCGAATGGGCCTTTTCATTATGAATTTATGAAAGGTGTAAATATTACACATTACATTAAGAAAACACATTTTATGCAATAAAATGTTGGACACGTTTCTCAATATAGCACTATAGACATCTCACATACGAGAAAATCCAGGATATTTTGTACCTTAGATCATGTGCGATCTGTTATGAAAAATATTTACAAAGGCTGTGATAGTTTCCATAAATGATGTCAAAATTTGACTAAATTGTCATAAAACATGTGGAATACTATTCCGCAGTTGCTCTAAAAGTTTTGTCGACTTTTACATTATTTAACTCTTTGCATGCTGGGAAATTTGTAGTCTATAAATAGTTCAAAAATAGCAGACGGCAATTCATTGTATTTATTTTTATTTCGCCCTAAAAATATTACGAAATTGCAAGACATATTTGCAGAGGGAAATAAGAATTGTTTGTTTGTTTGTTTTTTGGGGTTTAACGGCCTATCATTTAATGTCATTTAAGGCCGGGTCAATGGGTTTAGTACTAAATCCCATAAATTACCTGTAGAAGTACATGTACATTTTCAAGTACATGTACAAATGGGGGGGGGGGGGGTGGGGGGGGGGGGGGGGAATCCAAAAATCAGAACTGAATATTTACAATAACAAAACTATATATTCTGCCCTGAAATCAGAATAATCCTGATCTGATGCCAGGTCCTCGCCACACCAGAATCACTTGGCCCCTCCCAAAAGCAGTACGATCAGCAATAATCTTACTACTTTTATAATGGACAATAACCCAATTCAACTCCCAGGTAACTAAAGAGCCACAGATAAAAACGTACCTGAGGGCCAAACCAGTCAAATCGTGATTCCGATAAGGAGGAACCCATACCGTTAATTTACGCCGTCTCATTCGCCCGACCAAAGAATAAATATAATTGTTGGATGTTATTTTCACCGCTAGCATGCAAATAGTTAAACTATCATAAATTTGCAGATCTCTTAGGGACACAATATCATAGCTTGTCTCAAACATGATATACAAGATTTATCATGCTAAACTACTCAATAGCACTTTACATTTATCTTTTTGCATTTCAATAACAAATACATTTAACCCTTAGACCGCTATCTCATTTTTGTTGTTGTCTACTGTTTAATTTCTATTTTTTTTATTTTTATCATCGAAAACATGACAGCACATTAGAATAATTTACAACATGCTTTGACAGCACATCAGAATCATTTCCATTAGAAATGATTCTGTTTGTTTGTTTGTTTATTAGTGTTTAACGGCCTATCAACAGCTAAGGTCATGTAAGGCCGGGCAAACTGGTTCGATCCCATTTTAACCTGCTGCATTGGGGGAAAATCCAATAATCAGAACGGAATATTTACATCGAGAACAAATATATTCAGCCCTGAAATTAGAATAACCTGACCTGGTGCCAAGTCCATACCAAAGTCACTTGGCCCACTTCCCCTGAAATAGGATTACGAATATTATAATACTCACATAAGGGGTATAACCAGATTCAACTGTCATATATAAAATTCCAAAGACGTATGTAAGGGCCAAACCAGGTCTCCAGTCGGGATTCCGGTAAGGATCAAGCCCGGTCGTTAAATTACCCATCGCGTGCTCCCACCTGCCACCCACTGTAAATGATTCTGAAGTGCTGTCAAACCGTGTTTTTATTGAGAAAAAAAGGCAATATATAAAAGCAACAGCAGACGACAATTGTTGTGAGTAGCGGTGTAAAGGTTAACTTATACATGACACACTGAACAATAAACATGATGCTTCACAATGGAAGCAAACAATACATAAACAAGAAATCAGCAACACTAATGGATGTACCCATAGGCACTCGGCGTGTTTCGGCTTTCATCGGTATAACTATTTATACACCAACCATTGCTCCATGTAGGATAATAAAGGGGGTTGAATAAATGCTGTTTATATCTAAAGTAACCTAATATACCTGAAGTAGCCTAATAATCATGAAGTGCCGTTCTTGCCTTTATTTTTTCACCTTTGACACCTAATTGTGGCCTCTGATTGGTCAGTCTCAACAGCCAATTCAAGATGGCGGCGAATTTTAAAATCAAAGTCGGTTCAGCTGAATTTTGTTCATTTTTACAGTACATGCGACGCAACCAACAACATGGACATGTCCAGTATGATTGCAATGCTTATTATGATAACTGTGTAGTCTAAATACAGCCAATATTGAAGCGCATCGTAAATCAATCGGATATTTAATCAGATACAATACCGAATCTATCAAGCGAGGACTCCGCCATTTTGCTTTGAATGACGTCGCTAGATTTGTGACGTATGGCGAGGGAATGACGTCAAAAAATGACGTCACACACGTTCAAACAATTATGTTTAGTATGCGGTATAAATTAAATCCATGATTAGTGCCGTCGAATATAAAATATATTCGGTTTCGCCCCAACAACTTAATAGGGGCTCGCTAAAGCTCGCCACAATAAAGCTGTCTAAGGCTCAACCGAATATATTTTATATTCGACAGAAATAACCATGTGTTTACTATATATATGAATGAGGCTAATAGCTTTTGTCAGACACGACCTCGTATCACAACACATTCCGGGATTTTATTAGCGCTAATGTAAATATTTTGCCGGAATGTGCACATGTTCATTTGAGAATTATTGTTATCTGGCTGAAATAGCATAATTAGAACATAAGAATATCAAATTACAACTGGTTTTCCTAGTTCGGACACGACCTCGCATGATAACAAATGAAATAATGTGTTTAAGGCTCTTAATGTCAATATTGTAGTGGCAAGTTCATATGTTTATTTAAGAATTATCGTTATCCTGCAGAAATACATATAATACATAGACAATCACAATTAAACATGTTATTTTGTTACAATACGAGCTTGTGTCCGACCAGAAGTTACATACCTTATAATAAAGCAAATGACGTTATTTAATGTCAACAGCTCAAGGGAAGTAATCATTGTCATGTATTCAGTATTACCAGCGCCGTTCAATTATAGCAGTACCGACGAAAGCCGGAAACACGCCAAATGCCTATTGATGTACCGTATTTATTCTAATAGTAGCCCCCCTCCCATATTCGCATTCTAAATATGTTATTTTCATCTACAAAAGCCATTTAAAACATTGTTTTAAATTGCTTTTGTATGTGAAAATAACCTATTTTGATCCTATTTTCCACACAAATTGCATATTATAATAAATACGTTACCTCTCAACAACTTTTAACCTTGAGCAAAGGAGCTGCATGGTATGGATGCTCACAAATAAGTTTATTTGTTTGCTTATTGGTATTTAACTGCCTATCAACCGCTAAGGATGACGTAAGGCCGGGAAAACGGGTTCGATCCCGTTTTAACCTGCTGCATTGGGGGGAAATCCCAAAATCAAAACAGAATGTTTACATCGAGAACAAATATATTCAGCCCTGAAATTAGAATAACCTGACCTGGTGCCAGGTCGATACCACACCAAGTCACTTGGCCCCTTCCCCTAAAATAGGATTACGAATATCGTAATACTCACATAAGAGGTATAACCAGATTCAACTGTCACATACAAAATTCCAAAGACGCATGTGAGGGCCAAACCAGGTCTCCAGTCGGGATTCCGGTAAGGATGAACCGCGATCGTTAAAGTACCCATCGCGTGCTCCCACCTGCCACCCACGGGGTACAATATGTACCTATGTTTTTTTTAGGGTTGGGGCGGATGGGGTACTTAATAAAGCATATTATAAATATTTAAATTGTAAAAAAAGAAACCATATTCTATGAAAATCTTCTACAAAAGTCATTTCTAGGACCTGCAATATTATTTTCATACATGATATCCAAAATGGACATAATTCAGTGCACCTTTAACACGATAAACTGAGAATGTAAAACACATGTAAAATAGACGGTTATTTAACCACAGGGCATAGGACCATGAAAATGGCCCATTCAAAAACAAATTATTTTTCTTTTTTTGAATGGGGCCATTTTCAAGGTTCAAGGAGTTGTTCACCTGTGTTATATAACACCACACGACTATTGTGTATACATCAGATACTATGACCGGTATATATCTGATTTATGTGCATAAAAGATAGTAAAATACATGGATATACAATACATTGAATGGACAGATATGGAATGATTGAGATTCAGCAACACGCGATATCATTGTCAGAAAGTGGACAATATGATATAATGACCGATTGCAACATCATGAAAATGGACTAATCAACACCGGTTATTCATACATTGTATGCTGATAACAATTTGGGGCCAGATCTTACACAATTTGGCGTACCGTAATAACCCGAAATATTCAGAGACAATCGTTTTGGGAAACACACATTAGTCTATGGTTTCTCACAGCAAGGAATACCCAAATATTTACGCTTAGAACAGTTGTAAATGTTTATCACAATAACAATGTATTTGGATACAATTTGTTTTGGGAAACCCACAGCGGAGAATATCCAAATATTTACAGTTAGAATAGTTGTAAATGTTTATGACAATAACAATGTATTTGGATACAATTTGTTTATTTTATAGGGGTTTCCCACAACAAATCTTTAGGGTTACTATGGGGCCCGTTTCACTACACTTCTTACGAATACAATGTTCGTAAGTGCAAAATTATGATATTCTGTAAATTTCACATTAACAATGTTTTCTTATAAACAATTATTGGATTTACATTTATTGAGCATAGGCTCAAAAAATGTAAATCCATCAATTGAAATTTACAGACGATCCTAAATTTGCACTTATGAACATTTTAGTCGTACAAAGTTCAGTGAAACGGACCCCTGTAAGTAGTAGGTCACTTGTTTGTTTAATAATGAATCATTCACAGACCGAATGATGAACGGTGTAGACTCAGATCAGAATGGTCGCAGCAGCAATAAACCCGGTATCGCATTTTCAACGTACTCCCCCTGATAAAAGTACTCCCCTCGATACACAGACGGGAGTACTTTGAAAATGGCTAGTCGGCCCATTTTCAAAGTACTCCCCTAAAGTTTCGATCAATCTACGCAGTTTGTATATGAGTTCAGTATATAAGATCTGTGTCTACATTGTTGGGCATTAGTTGCAACTTTCATCATATGTCCTGATATATTCTGAGGGAGTGATTTGGAAATGGGTATACACGGCAATTTTCAAAGAACTCCCCTAAACAAAAAGAACGAGCATGACGATGTGACGCATAGAATCAGCCTACGCGTTTATGGTATAAGATAAGCGTCTACAGTGTTGGTCATTGCTGTGCATACTTCAGCCGTGCATGTACTCATGTATGAGATATTGAGGGGGAGTGGTTTGAAAATGGGTAAACACTGCCATTTTCAAAGTACTCCCCTAAACAAATTGAACGAGCATGACGATACGGGGCGCCATGCAGGACAGGTTAATTATGTGTACAAAATTGAGTTTTGTAACACTAAAAATCACAAAATTCAATTCTGTGTCACAAAATTCAATTCTGTGTCACAAAATTCAATTCTGTCAATTCTGTGTCACAAAATTCAATTCTGTGTCACAAAATTCAATTTTGTGAAGACAGAATTCATTTTTGTCCACAAAAAAATTAGTTGCGTATGTCATCTCTACGTTGATTGGTTGAGATCGGTCTTAGTCCATTTTACTAGATGGTGGAGTACACTTGCAGGTTTAAATATTTCAATGCGAAAATATAACCCAATATATCAATATTATACTTCTTTATGGACAGTTATTTTGGTTATATTATGATTACAAATGAGTGGCCACACCATATAAGCATATATACTTTGAAGGAGAAATAAGAAAAAAAAAATATTCAGTATTTTCCCTCAATTATGTAAACAGGGTCAAACATAAAGTAGCCGGGATATAGCTAGACCTGAGAGCATGCCCATATATAGAGAATACCAGGCTAGTGTATTTTGATATCAAGTTTATCAGGCAAGGCTAGGAAACGCGTAGGAATTCCGAGGCTTGTCGAGGAATTCCTACCGTTTCCGAGCCGAGCCTGATAAAACTTGATATAAAATACACTAGCCTGGTATTATATTTATCAGGTAACGTTTTATGCTCGAAAATGACATTAGATGACGTCGTATTCTAACAGTAGATCTAACCTTGTGAAACAAATGGTATTGGATCTGTGTCTACTAGTTGCGAAGTTACGTGTTCGCAACTATGTGTCTACATGCATTATTTACAGTATACACCATCTTAGTACATGTATCCATGGTATCTACACAAATACTACAAATGGTTTCCTCAAATGGCACAATACACACATTCTGTTTATAAACACAGACAGCAGTCAGAACACAGGCCACAGCGCGTGTATTATTGATTTAACTGGGGCAAATGTACCTTTCGATACACTACTAAATGACGTCAGTACTCGCGGGAGATCTACATGTACATGAATTATGTGTACAATTATAACGCAAATGAGTTTAAATACGAATGGGTTTGTCAACGTTTGACTGTTTGGAGATAGTTGAAGCAAAATGGCCAGAATGAGAAATGAATCATCGGCAGAATGAGAAATAAATCATCGACATTGAATGTGTAGATCGGCGACCGTGACCCATTTCTCCAGTGCAGTTTCTGACCAATGGTATGTCCTTCTTACATGCGTGTGCAGAATTGACAGAATTGAATTCTGTGCCACAGAATGGCACAGAATTGAATTTTGTGACACAGAATTGAATTCTGTGGCACAGAATTGAATTTTGTGACACAGAATTGAATTTTGTGGCACAAAAATGAATTTTGTTGACAAAATTGAGCCATGTCCCACTTGGCGCCCCGTAGACGATGTGACGCATAGAATCGGCCTACGCGTTTATGGTATAAGATAAACGTCTACAGTGTTGGTCGATGTTGTGCATACTTCCGCCGTGCATGTACTCATGTATGAGATACTGAGGGGGAGTGGTTTGAAAATGGGTATACACTGCCATTTTCAAAGTACTCCCTTAAACCAAATGAACGAGCATGACGATGTGACGCATAGAATCGGCCTACGCGTTTATGGTATAAGATAAGCTTCTACAGTGTTGGTCGATGTTGTGCATACTTCCATCGTACATGTACTCATGTATGAGATACTGAGGGGGAGTGGTTTGAAAATGGGTAAACACTGCCATTTTCAAAGTACTCCTCTAAACAAATTGAACGAGCATGACGATGCGACGCATAGAATCAGCCTACGCGTTTATTGTATAAGATAAGCGTCTACAGTATTGGTCGATGTTGTGCATACTTCCACCGTGCATGTACTCATGTATGAGATACTGAGGGGGAGTGGTTTGAAAATGGGTATACACTGCCATTTTCAAAGTACTCCCCTAAACAAAATGAACGAGCATGACGATGTGACGCATAGAATCAGCCTACGCGTTTATGGTATAAGATAATCGTCTACAGTATTGGTCGATGTTGTGCATACATCCACCATACATGTACTCATGTATGAGATACTGAGGGGGAGTGGTTTGAAAATGGGTAAACACTGCCATTTTCAAAATACTCCTCTAAACAAAAAGAACGAGCATGAAGATGTGACGCATATAATCAGCCTACGCGTTTATTGTATAAGATAAGCGTCTACAGTATTAGTCGATGTTGTGCATACTTCCGCCGTGCATGTACTCATGTATGAGATACTGAGGGGGTGGTTTGAAAATGGGTAAACACTGCCATTTTCAAAGTACTCCCCTAAACAAAAAGAACGAGCATTACGATGTGACGCATATAATCAGCCTACACAATTTTGAATATGCGTTTTAAAAAATCTATACAAACCTGTCTGTAGCAAGTATACATATACTATGTGTACCGCCACGAGATAATGGTGAGTTTTTTTCCCAATGTATTTCATGGTCTGCTAACACGCTCGTTTAAACGCGTCTGATATCAAGAGATGGTTGTCAAATTATTGGCGGATAATGTGGGTCCTGATCATATTGCGTGGATGCACATGCTTGTTTGGGGCTGGCTACACTTTTTGAAAATCAATAAGCCCCATTTTTCGAGTTTGGACACATATATGTAATGTTGCATTTTTCAGCTGTTACACGTGCCAGTCAGCTGAGTAGTGCTCAGTCTGGGTTGGGTACAGACAGGGATTTATACATTTGTGTGTACACATAGTTATATAATTCTTAATGTGTATATATGATTGTGTACTGTATAGTGATTTGTATGGCACACCGTTTTTGTCGCGCCCGCTTGCGGATAGCGCGACATAGTCGACGTACGTTCGTCCGTACGTCCGTGTGTGCGGATTTGCATTAAAGTTTTCGGGTACCCCTTATCTGTGCAACCGTTAGTCGGATTGACTTGAAACTTCATATACCTATTAATCATCATCCATATTTATACCACACCCATGCGACCCTGATGCCCAATGTCAAGGTCAAATCACTTAGAGATTTGCGTTAACGTTATTTTTCAAATATTTGCGTTAAATTTGCCTGGTACCCCTTATCTCTGCAACCATAAGTCGGATTTACTTGAAACTTTTCTCATCATCCATATTTCCATTCTATAGCACATCCAAGCGACCTTGATACCCAAGGTGAATGTCAAATTACAAGGTAGGGTACCAAGTATCTCTGCAACAATAAGTCGGATTGGCTTTAAACTTCTTAACCTTCATCCATATTTGTATTCTGTAGCCCACCCATGTCATCTTCATGCCCAGGGTAAAGGCCAAATTACTTTGACATTTATGTTAAAGTTTTTGAAATATTTGTGGTAAAAGTTGTTTTTACGGTGAAGTACCAATATCTTTGCAAACTTAAGTTGGATTATCTTGATATTGCGTGACATATAGTGGCACTTTTGCGTCCATACGTGCGTCCAGATTTTCATTTGTATTCCCTATCCAGCACTCGTAGGGTGCGAAATGCGGGCCGCGGCCATCTACATGTAGTACTATTTATTCCCGAAACGAAATATCTCAAAAGATATATAGATTTGTGAATTAGGTATATTAGTAAATGCGTAGATTATTCAAAAGTCTAAAATCATTTCTTAAACACACAGTTTAGTATATTTTCGGGGAGTACTTTGAAAATGGGCAGACTAACCATTTTCAAAGTACTCCCGTCAGTGTATCGAGGGGAGTACTTTGAAAATGGGCCGACTAGTCATTTTCAAAGTAATCCCGTTAGTGCATCGAGGGGAGTACTTTGAAAATGGGCCGACTAGCCATTTTCAAAAGTTCTCCCGTCTGTGTACCTGAGGGGAGTACTTTGAAAATTGGGAGTACTTTGAAATTCCTACACCGGTTTTGTCACATCATGGCCCGAAATAAACATTGAGCAAACAACACATAACAATAAAGAAATAAATATAGGAAGTATGTTTGTTTGTTTGTTTGTTTGTTTGTGTGTTTGTTTGTTTGTTTGTTTGTTTGTTTGTTTGTTTGTTTGTTTGTTTGTTTGTTTGTTTGTTGTTTGTTTGTTTGTTTGTCTGTCTGTTTGTTTGTTTGTTTGTTGGGGTTTAACGGCCTATCAACAGCTAAGGTCATTTAAGGCCAGGTCAATGGGTTTAGTATTAAATCCCATATATTCCCTGTACAAGTACATGTACATGTTCAAGTACATGTACAAATGGAGGGGGGTGTGGAAATCCCAAAATCAGAACTGAATATTTACAATAACAACACTATATATTCAGCCCTGAAATCAGAATAATCCTGATCTGATGCCAGGTCCTCCCACACCAAAATCGGAGGAAGTATGGACAGTGATACTAGATGTTCCTCAAGGCACGGGCGATTGAAGTCCCCTCTCCACATCCAGAGCCCCGCCTCCCACCCCTATACTATTATAATTTTAAAGTCTGGCAAGCTTTTTGCATACTATTGAAAAAAATCCGCTACGAACATCGATATTTCGGTCAATTCTACCCGCATTGTGATGATTCTGGTGACATATTAACCACAAAGTGTTCTACTTTGTTCGTACATGGGTCATATAGACGTCTTCATCTACCGGTAATAACCTTACCAAATCTGCGAGAAGTTAGCAGGCGTACTTTAAGTTGTGATAGGCATGAAAACCAACTACTTCCGGTGACCCAATGTGAATATATACGTAGTATAGTCGGACCAGACGGATTTATCTAAAGGGGGTAAGTGGGTAAGTAGTTCAATCGCCTGTGCTCAAAGTGAAAGCAACGGCTAAAGTCATATGTGACCGAGACTGGAGAAATGGGGCTTATGGATTTTGTGACCAGTCTAGATCCAGATTAGCCTGTGCATCCGTACAGTCTGATTATGATCTTCACTAATTGCCATTCCAGCAACGAAACACCAGTGAGGCTTCTAACCATGCATATAGAATGTTATCAAGCTACAGGAGTGTGCTATTTGATCTGGAGCGACACTGGTCACAAATTCATCCCATAAGCCCCATTTCTCCAGCCACAGCCACATATATAGACGGAGCCCGAAACAAGCACTGTAGTTGAATATGTGGAATAACCCACAGGCCGGGGCATGAATGAAAAATCAGGACGTTTGAGCATCTACACACTGGAAGGAAGATACGTGTTCCCTCGAATCAACAATTCGTTCCCACGATATAACAATTCGTTCTACGAATTAACAATTCGTTTCGTGGGAACGCATTGTTAAGTACCAACTACACATCCATAGAGCTTATTCAAAATATCCACACACACACACACACAACTGGTTTATTACTCAACATGTTTTGAACATATACAAGGATCAATGGATGGATGAAGATTATAAAACATTTTGCGTACATTTGAAGCACATTTGTTGCCAGCGTCTTGTATTGTATCCGTGCTACAGTATACAGAACACATGAGATGACCGGGTAAAGCTTTGAGCAGCCATGCTCAGCAATAAAACTAATTGGAGGCATGAAATTATATAAAACTCTGAGTATGTACTCTATTTTCATTATTGAAATTATGAAGTGTGATAGGTAGAGGCTGAGCTGCACACAGGCTCGGCCAATCAAACAGATTTTGAGTAATAATTTGGATAATATGCTCAGATAGTAGCTGTAAAATAATACACTTTCAAATTGATTGGTTGAGCTATAGTCCAGCTCAAGTTCGACCAATCAAAGAATGAGAATGTGTTAATAGAGGATATTCCATCGTACATATTGAACAGTGGGAAATAATACACGAGAGTGCGTCGGCTTCCGCATAAGCAACGAGTGAGCGTAGCGAACAAGTTGCTTGCACGGACGCCGACGGACACGAGTGTATTATTTCCGCAATTGAAACATGTACGATGGAATATTCTATTGATTACACTTCCACGGCGATTATGTATGCACATAGTCTATTTGTGTGGCTATAATCAATGAACTGTGATGTGCATATGAATCGTTACATAACGACGTGTTTCTTGCTTTTGACGTCACGCTGTCTGACGTCAAACGTGACGTCATGTAAATTTTTGAAATCCAAATTACTCAGGCGTTTCTATGAACTAGATATATTTGAGTGCATGTTTGGAATGTGTTCAATCACATTAACACAACACTGAGGTTAGTCGAGACTTTCCCCAAGATTTTAAATAACTTTATTTTGACTGTAATAAAATTTATACATTTTGCATGGTAGCTCGTGGTTTACAAGAAAGCACGCACGCAATTATGCGTGTTCTCTTCATTATTTGTAAAGAGTCGATTACGGGTTTTCTCTCACAGAGAGTAACTCGTACAAATAACTCGCAAGAGTTTAATAAAACCACAAGTCCGGGGCTTATTTTTTAATAACAATACAGAAATTAGATTTTGAGCACAAAATTGGAGTACATTGCAAGAAATTTTCTAAAGTTTACTCAAAATCAAGCAGTTTGACTGGCAGAGGCAGAGCACAGCTCGGTGTGTCCCTACTGCATGGTTCAGACTTTGATGTCAGTTAGTTGATGTACTAGCGCCTATATTTCTGCTTTTTTTTGTGTCGGATATTTTTGTTTTAAAATTTCTACATAAATTACCGTAATCATTTAATTCGACTTTGAGTATGCTATTGGGGAACATACTCAGAACAGTTCAAAACTACAAGCAACTGTCTGAGAATATTCTGAAAATCAAGCAGTTCGATTGGTCGAGACTGAGCATAACTCAGCCTCGACCAATCAAGCTTCCTGACTTTGAGCAGACTTTGCTGTCAGTACAAATGTCCGAAAATATTCTGGAAATTTATTCAATAAATCAAGCAGTTTGATTGATCAAGACTGAGCACAGCCCAGCCTCGACTAATCAAACTTCCTGATTTTGAGCACGAGTTTGCGTCACTACTGCACAGTGCAGACTTTGCTGTCAGTTGCGGTCACGCTAATGGTACTAGGTAGCCATGTTATTCCTCTATATTTGTGTACAATAATTTTGGAAAGTTTGTACTCAAATTTGAGTCCCTACTGCAAGGTGCAGACTTTGCCGTCAGTATTCTGACAATATTCTGGAAATTTATACAATAAATCAAGCAGTTCAGTCTCGACAGCTCAGTCTCGACCAATCAAACTTGCTGATTTTGAGCACAATACGTTTGAACCAACAACCTCCGGATTGGAAGTCAGTAGTCGATTTCACCAACATTGCAAAGTATTCTTTTCTAGCAAGGTATACTTTGAGGGAGTAATCATTTATTTTTCCTGATATGCATTATTTCATATAGAACTAACCACTGCATATATTTGATGATTAAAAGTATGCGTAATTATTAGACTGAATTTATTACATTATCACAGCCATTTTGGCTGTGAGAATGTAACAAATTCAGTATAATACAAATTAATAAATGTATCCTAAAACTGAAAAGTTGTCCCTCAAAGTATACTTTGCTAGAAAAGTATACTTTGCAATGTTGGTGAAATAGGCTACTGATGCTCTAACCCCTAGGCCACAATCCATCCCCTCCTGTAATGAATACACTAACTGTTCATTTACTTCTTTCAGCCCTTAATAAGGATTTTGATATCGTAATTTTCCAACCAATCCAATGGCCACAAAATGATTTTCGGACTTGTCCATTTATGAAAAGGGATCCTGATAAGACGGCTCCTTATTAGCCGGCCCCACTGGATCTACACTGTTTACAAACACTGCTAAAGAGGGCTGCAGTGTTGAAAAGGTTAATAATTAGAGAATAGTAGGTTAGTGCCGTGAATGGGAAAAAAAATATCTGGCGCGGCACGGAAACGGGATGAGCTCGGCAGGCAGATATTTTTTCTCATTCACGGAACTAACCTGCTATTCTATTTATCCCGTCAACACTACAAATAGCTTTAAAATGCAAAAAGTAACCCCAGCTGCATCTCCAAAATTGGAGAATCGAACCGCATATATTCAGACGCAGTGAGTAGGTCGTATTGACAGGATATAAAATTATATTAATATTTTTGCAATTGAAAATATGTCACAGGGCGAAAAAAGTGCACACCTGGTAACAGCACTTGAATCTACTGTCTGTTCCACGTTTTGCTGCCGACGAACATTTGGCCATTAAACACATTAAATCTAAAATATATTTAAAAGTAAGTACTTTTTCATCAATAACAAAAATGTCACACTCCCCAAAGAAATGTTTTCAATGAAATTTTATTGCGAAAAACTTCATTTTTTTGTCCAAAAGGATAAAAAAACGAATAATTTTGGAAAGTGAATCCGAAACCTAGCGAGATAGCTTGAAAATGATTTAACTAAGAAAACAAATGTTAGATTTTGAAGATCAGTCCAAAAATAAAAACATATTTAAAAAAAATCTATTTTTAGCCCTCATGTTAATCGGTTGTTTTTTTTCGCAATGAAATCAATATTTGATGGAATTTCATCAAATTATTTTTTTGGGGGAGGGTGAATTTTGTTATTGATAAAAAATGTACCGTACTTTTTTAGATTTAATGTGTTTAATAGCCAAAAGTTTGTCGGCAGATACACGTGGAACAGACAGCAGGACCTCTGGTTTACCGTATCTCTACTCACGTGTGACTGTCATATGACGTACCATGTAGGTGGCTACCGATTTAACTGGGCACCGATAAACACTTGCTCCACATAATAACTTATATATGTATACCTGCTGTGACGCAGCTATAGTGTGAATTAGATCCAATGGACAACTCTGCCGTGAAGGCTATGGACAGCGTCACACCCCTGCTATGGATGATATAATGCAGGATGTGACTTCGCCCATCAGGTGATATAGAGGTAAAATGACTGGTTGTTCCGTCAACCGAATAATAAATTAATTATCATAATTTTGTCAATTAGACATTGGATATTTTGTCACACCTACACTATTTGACAGAATCCTTTCCTCCGCCAGCTACATACCGTATTTATTCTAATAAACGCCCGGGGCTACGCAATTCGTGGGGATCAACACATGGAAAATAGGATCAAAATATGTTATTTTCACATTCAAAAGCCATTTAAAAACATTGTTTTTTTCAATGGCTTTTGTATGCGAAAATAACATATTTTGATATTTTCCATAGGAATGCAAATATGGGAGGGGGTGGGGTTATACTATTAGAAAGGAGGCTACTATTATAATACATATGGTACAACACTTTAATACATGAAATTAATTTTTACAGTTTAAATACAAAACTAATTACATGTCTCTTTAAGTCATTAACGAACATTTTATCACCGTACATCTCTTTATCACCTTTATTTTTTAATTGACAATTAATCAATAATTAATCAATGTTCATCACTCTCATTCCGGTAACGATTACTATTATGGCATGTTTGACCAGTTAACGAATCTGTAATTGGCAAAGTTGTGTTGATGAAACATATCAATTGACGAACTGGTGAGTTGACGGAACATCTGGCATCCGGATGATACAATTAAGTGTATGTGAAGTGTTATGTATTCGAACTGACGAGTTGTCAAATATAGTGACATTAGGAAAATATCTATTGGATGGTAAATACTGCACAGCTAAACCTGTTTTGGTTATATTATATTGTGATGAAGGTCGGTGGGCGGGGTGAGGGGGGGGGGGGGGGGGGGGGTGGGGGGGGGGGGTCGGGGTGGATGTGAGAAAAACAGACCCGTACGCATAAATTAATTTAGGGGAATGCGTTATCGACGGTGCAACGGGCTAAACACTTTTTTTGCACATCCACGGACAGACCTCGGCAGATTAACCATTTCATCCCTAAGTAACTGGAATGAATTTTGATATGTTAATTTTGCAACGCAATCCAATCATCACAAATGATTTTCACATGGGGTGTATTTGTTCTCAAAATTATGAAAAATACTTGCAAAAAGTGCAGATCCAGATGAGACGGCTCGTCACGAGCCGGCTCATCTGGATCTACACTTTTTGCCAATACCACTATACAGACCGGTGGTGTTTAAATGGCTAAGGGGTAAGGGGGGGGGGGTGGTGGTGCGTACGCACCCCCACTGCGTACGTGCCTGAAAAACATGATGGTCGGGTATAGGTACGTTGAGTATAGCGTTAAAACTACAATAATTGGTACGTTATTGCGATTAAATGCGGATATTGCATAATAGTTGGGTTGCTACTATGAAGTGGCCAGCAGTAGGTCAATATATCATTAGTATACATTGATTGCGGCCAGTGATGACACTAACTAACTATGTGTATAATTGGGAAATGTCAGAAAATTACAAAATGTACAGAATGGTGTAATGTAAACCAAAGTACCACTAATATAAATAATATTTAAACGCCAAAAAAGAGATCCTTGTCCTTTACAGGCATACTCCATACTTAATCAAATCATACGCATAACATATGAAAGTAATATAACACACATGTAAGATAAATAACATCTAAACATCTGCAAATAACATTATACATTGTTATCGTTTAATGTATGTGGGAAAGCAAGCACCCGTACGTGCAATAATATTTGAACTTTGACCTATAACTAACGACAACAAAGGGACCAATAATTGAATTCTGAGGGGGAAATTATAATGAACTCGCCCCTGGACAGCTCGCCCACTCAAAACTATCCACACAACTGGTTAATTCCTTTCTATGTCAACTTGGGCCAAAAACTGGTAAATTCGCTAACATTTCCATGACAATTAACACCATGATGTGTGGACCGCAATAGGCAAATGGTGGGCGCGTCGGACTGCTGATCCAACAGTCGTGGGTTCGAGCCTGACAGGAGGCGTGTGTTAATTGTGTCCTTGAGCAAGACACTTTATCCACACAGCTTCAGTCCACCCATCTGTAAATGGGTACTGGCTAATTCCCGGGAACTTCGATTGTATTTGAAATTGTATGTACATGTATATATGAAATAAAATACCTGCTCATAATAATAGATAGAGGCCTGGTAGATAGATGAATGGGTCATCGTTTATTTGCTTTCCAAATCAATACAATCAGGAAATATGTAACCTTTATTTTATAACATTTTACTGCTAATTAAGTTGTGCATTGACAGATGTAATGCCGACGAGCACTCCTAGTATATTGTAACGTATGTTCTGGCCCTTGCCTCTGAGCAAGCTCGTCGCAGGTCCAGCTAGCTCTCGCTATAAACACCTATACAACTAACTACCAGACTGCTTGTAGCCTATTTCACCAACATTGTAAAGTATACTTTTCTATAAAAGTATACTTTGAGGGAGAAATTTTCAATTTAAGGATATATTTATTATTTTTTATTATACTGAATTTATTACATTATCACAGCCATTTTGGCTGTGATAATGTAATACATTCAGTATAATAATTCTGCATATTTTTAATCATCAAATATATGCAGTTGTTAGTTCTATATGAAATAATACATTTCGGGAAAAATAAATGGTTACTCGCTGAAAGCATACTTTGCTAGAAAAGTATATTTTGCAATGTTGGTGAAATAGGCTACTGGTCTACAAGTCTCAGCTTCAGCTGATAACATATCATTTTCCTTGGGCGTGCCTCGATCGCCAATGATTGGTTTACCAATGATCAGATGAAATGATTTTTACAATGATTGGTTTACTACAAGAATCAAGACATTAATTTAACAATTTAATCAACTACATATAGACAATGTATCTGGTCAATATACCAGATAAAGACGGATGAGCTGAAGTAAGGATCAGCTGTGCTATTCTAAACTGTATGCTGGGCAATGTGCTGGGAGCATATAGCTCGTCTCCCTTCTCTGGTCTATCAATAGTTTGAAACTTTTTCTCCCATCCTGGTATGTAGTTCAACTCCCTCTCTGGCCCATCAATCCTATATCTCAGCCTATATGCTGGGAACAAAGCTCGTCACTGAGCTATATACACAGCTAGAGGGCTCAGCCTATCGCGATGCCGAGCGCGGCTGCAGCTGACTAGCTGGGCGAATGGGGTTGGGAAGAAGCTTTTACACTGCATAGTACAGCTCCTGGCCTCAACATTCAACGAGGTATGACAAACGCAATGCTGGTCGAGATGCGGATGACAAGCAGCAAGTTGCATCACTTGGTCAGCTTAAATGGAGAGCGTTTGTCTATATAGCTGGGCTAGTGGCGTACGCTTCAACGAAGTGTCTCAGCACAGTGCTGGGCACAGCTCCCTGTCTGAACACTGGCGGGGCGCAACAAACGCAATGCTCGTCTACGCACAGTATAGCTATACCAGACTGTTGCTGGGCTAAGCGTGCGACCAACGGTTCCCTGTTCTAATCCACCAGTAGCTCTTTTCCAGTTGAACGCGATGCTCAAAAGTCCCGAGTTACTCACGATGGATTTTGTCCAGGTGAATAGACAAACAGAAGCCGCGCTCTGCTATTTTGCAATTGACTGTGTGAAACTCAAAGCCAAACACTCCCAATTTGGGCAGCGAGACGCTCTTCCCAGATAGGACCCTTTCTGAGAAAGGTTTCCGGTCTCTAGCTGTTATATTGTCGCATATGCAACTCAGTAATGATGTGTATATCATTTCCTCGCAAAATAGGCCTACTGCCGGACGGACAGACAGTGCTAGCATATATGTTCCTGAACCAGTGTGACAATCATCTGTCAGCTAATTCTGTAGTGGTCAGCGAGAGGTCGGCTTTGCAAAAACATAAAATACACACCTGTCCGATATTGTGAATGGATCAAACAATTAATCTTAAATCTATTACCCAGCATCGTGCATTTATCAGTTAGTCTTAATCTGTTCACCAAGATATCACTTTATGTAATATACTGCCCCGTGGCGCAATAAGTGTTACAGACCCATGTCACAGGTAATTAACCATTTGAACCCACATAGCGGGGTTTGCAAACAGTACAGCTCTAGATGAGCCGGCTCGTAGCGAGCCGTCTCATCGGGATCTGCACTTTTCCCAACTACATGTATTTTTTATTTTTTTTCACATCCCATTTTTATAAATGGACTCGTCTTAACATCAGTGTGTGATGGTTGGATTGGTTGCAACATTGACATATCAAAATACATTCCAATTACTTGGGCGAAAGGGTTAAACCACTGAGCCAGCTTGTATTTGAGTGACCAATGTCGTAGACAAGATACAGGAATTAGTTCCTGCAGAACTGATAGCAGGTTTATAATCTTCCGCCCGAACGAAAAGAATTAGCATGAATGCTCTTCTACATGAATATGAATACAAGTACCAATCAGAATGACGATCAGTCCGGTCTATTGAGAAAGGCGGTATAATCAGAACATGTGATCCTCAGCGGGGATTATTATATGGTGGAGTGATCGGTGCCGTGTATCGTGCCATGCGTATCAATCCATATTCACCGTATGCGTTTTTATTTGTAAAATTTGCATCTTTGTTTGCGCATTGTTTATTAACATATTGAGGTTCCGTCAGTCTGTCCGTCCGTCCGTCAGTACTTCCGTCCGTGACCATTTGCGACGAAAGCATTGTAAGTCAGTTAAGTACCCCGACATAATCCTCCAACAAACTAAAGTCGTTCCCGAATACTATTTTTATTTCATCTCTGAATTCCATATACATGTGTATTTTGTATAATTTGGGGAATAATTGTCAGTCACGGTCCTGCGTTGGGCGCCAAATATCACAGGGCGAGACAAATGCACACCTGACCCGGGGATCCCACTTGGGAAATCTTTTTACCGTACCATCACTCAACCTACTGAGCTAACCGGGTACAGATACACGCTTCCTCTCCATAGTGAGTTACGTACCGTGACATACAGCAAGCCATATTATATTATACATACTGTTGGCGAATATGTGCACATTAAGAAGACGCTGGATCCTATTTTTATTACAACGTACATGATATCTTATTCTGTAATATAAGGTCTATACGTTTTGCTTGAAATGTGCATGTACAATAGACGACGTACCGGTTTCACACACATGTTATCATTGCGCACCTGCTACCCAGTCAGCATGGCCCTATCGGATAAATATCGGTAACTGATCGGAATGTCGGCAGATCGGTCCGACAAATTCCCGATATATATCAGACATTTAAAAAATACGATTGCAGATGCATTTATGATGATAATAATGCAAAACATGTGATATAGAACGACCTTAGATGCACTCCCTCGCTCTTTGGACATTTTATACTCGAATTTAACCAATTTAAAAACAATGACGGTCCAATGACGGTCCGTGCCCGTCCTTCAGCAGATAAGCCTGATAAAGGGCCGATGTCTATCCGATATACCAAATATTATCATTACCCATGGTTGGAATGTCGGCAGATCGGTCCGATGAATTCCTGATGTCTATCCGATATAAAAAATACCATTGGACATGTACTTTATGATCATGCAAAACTTGCGATATAGAAGACCTTAGATGCATTCCGTTGTTCAATGGACATTAAAATATACCGGACTTCAACATATGCTCGTCTTTTTTATCGTAATTATAAAATCTTTGAATTTCGACAATTTGTCGTGCCATTTACGGATTGTCGACCCGATGACGACACAATTTACGGATGTGTTTTCCTAAATAAGAATCTTTAAGACTCTGGTCCGATGTGACCATAGATCTGGTGCGACTTGACCATGGTGCGACGTGATCATGGTCCGACTTTCAACGGTGGTTTAGTGGTTGTGTTCACGATTGCGGTCCAATGACGCCCCGATACAATTGGACTTCTCGGCTATATACGCTACGCTGGTGAGTTCTCATATGTGCACAGACCGCCTACGCAGTGATCTCCCCTTACAAGCTGGTTCAATCCGATGTGTGGAGTTTGGGCCCGATATCGTCAGAAATGCAGTGAATTTCTTCTTTTTTTACTACGGAAATTATAACACAATAGGGGTCTGACAAAATAGTATATATTTTGTGTCAATCAATAATCTTGTTTTAACCAAGAAACCTTTACCAAACTGTAATAATTAAAATTATTGTAAGAATGACGTAATATTCACTGCTCAATTTCTTTCTTTGCCGGCAAAATTCACGTCTGCACAATTGCAGTTCTAAGTTCCCAGAGAAGTAGATATAGCACTAAATATTATTACATTCCTAAATTCAGGTCTTATAAAACATTATCTGATTATGCAAGCAAGCATTTGCAATTATTATTTTTAAAAATATGTAGTTCAACCTGTGTTTACTGGGCGTGTCACTAGTTTTCGCGACACAATTTTGTGAAATGACAACAATAAATATTTGCAGAATTCTATTTTTACTACTGAAAGGCCCATTCAACTCCATTTGTATCCATTTATATCTGCTATTCTTCCTGTACTTTATCACTTTTCTAAACTGTACTTTGCAAATTGAGACTGGCATGGCGTCATATTGGACAAAACGACGAAATATTGTTTCGCTCTCCTGTACATTTTGGCTTTGATATTTGAGAGCTAAATACTGTTATACCCCATTAAGAAAGTAATAAGATTAGAGCTGATCTTATTAATTTTGGAATAACGTGTGGTGGCATGGACCTGGCACCAGGTATGGATATTCTAATTGCAGGGCTGAATATATAGTTTATGTAAATATTGAGCTCTGATTTTGGGAATTTCCCTCGTTATGGACAGTTTGAATACGGGATATTCCAACCCTTTGGGCCGGCCTTAAATGTCCTTAGCTGTTGATATGCCGTTAAACACCAATACTCAATCAAGCAATCTATTTTCAGGTTGACCATCTTTCAACAATTGGAGGTGGATCGTTGAAAATCATGACCAAACGGATACCAAAACGCAACATTGCTAGTGCCTTAGCCACCAACTACAATTGTACTGGGGCCAAGGGTAAAAGTGCATTCCAGTCATTAAGGATTGCAGCAATAATTCTTCGTAAATGTTTATAACATATTTCTACATCACATATATATATTGTATGTTTACTGTACAGATATGCTTGGTTATGGGGAAAAAATCAGCATGTTGCATAGTTACGGCTTAGAAATTCAATAATAATAACTAGACCCTGTGAACTGGAAACCAATGATGCCAAAACAAAATGTACAGTGCAACATCTACAACAGCCAGCGATGGGAAGACTGAAAACTGGCAGTTGTAGAGAGGTGGCTGTTGAAGAGAGGTAAATCATATAGCAATCAGAGCTACAGTTAAGGTGTGTAATTTTAACTTTTCATTTCTTCCATCAAAACTGGCAAGTTGAGAGTGCTTTAGAATCGTCTCAATGAGACAATTTTAAAGCACTCCCAACTTGCCAGTTTTGGTGAAGAATTAAAAAAATCCCCATCAAAGTTGATCAAATTACGCACATTAACTGTAGCTCTGGTAATTCATCACATTGAGTCTTAGAATATTGGCTGTTAAATAGAGGTGGCTATTGTAGAGGTGGCTGTTATAAATAATGCAATTGATACCCATTATTGGACATGTGGCTATTAAAGTAAAGATGATGGTCAACTGCTTACGCTCAATATGTTGTATATGGGAATTAAATAAGTGGATAATTGTGCAACCAATATTCAAAGTTTTGGCACAGGTAACCTTTTAGCTCACCTGAGCCGAAGGCTCAAGTGAGCTATTGCTACTACTTTTCGTCTATCCGGCGTCCAACGTCATGCGCCCACACTTTTTCAACATCTTCCGTACCGCTCGACCGATGTGGGCCAAACTGCATAGGGATGGTCTATGTGTTGCTACTTTTCAGAATCCTTCGCATGAACTGCAATTCCGATTTTGGCGAAACTTGGTATGAATCGTTGATAGTTAACACTGTTTCAGATTTATTTGTATGGTGCCCCCTGGGTCAAAAATGGGCGAGGCCGGAGGGGTAAAATTTCAAATTTGACTGAATATGGTCATGTCATATTCATATATCAAATCAAAGGTATCGATGAGACAATCGCTCTGAAGCATTTTGTGTCGAAATCAGATGATTACGTCATCCAAGATGGCCGCCGAAATGTCAAAAGTTCGTTATTTTAAAGGTACTAATTCCATGTGAGCGATACGATACATGCCCATGTTTATTATTTTGATAAATATACTTGAATATGCATATTTATCAAATTTAGTATGTTTAAATGTCAAACACCCATCAGGCATGGGAGCAAGAAAAAACGGACAGTTGGCATGCATACATCATCACTGCCATATGCCGTAGAGTGTAACATAAAATGTGTTCGGTTAGTTATGGGGTTATTCCTGTTTTTATGACTTTCTTGTGTATCAATCGTCATACAGGTGCTGTACGGCACATTTTCCCGCAGCATCCCCACAGTGAGATTGAAGTTGTCATCAAATACTGGCTCATAAATGCTAAAGATCGTGACGGTGGCCGAATGAACAGAATGACAAACAAGTACATGGACAATACTAGCACAAGGGAATTTGAAGATACATGGATTGACTGAAAATACAGTATCATATAAGTACTTTAAGTGGGCAGCTGCCATCCAGCTCTAGTTAGGGCTCCATCCTCCCGCACAATAACTTGAGTTCTTGAAGTTTCTTGTCCATCAAGTAATTAGTTTTGTGAATGTTTCACTGCTGTTTTTATATGTTTGAAATACGGAAAGTATTATATGGTTCCAGCGGCACTATTGGAAGAGCATAGTTAATTAACTTTCTGGACAAAGCGTCTCCCAGTGATAATTATACTATACAAAACTTTTAACCGTTCACATTTTCATTGTTGATATTTTCGTTTCTGCAGAATACATTGTGAAATGAAATACATGTCCTATATCGGCATGACATTACAATATTATTTTGAAATAAATCCCCGAAATGATTGATTTCAAAATAATATTGTACTGTCATGCCGATATAGGACATGTATTTCATTTTAAAGTTTACTCTGCAGAAACGAAAATATCAACAATTAAAAGGTGAACGGTTATAAGTTTTGTCAAGTATATATATGGTGTGCTTGTCGGATGCTATAGACTGGTGAAGCAGCCACACATCTGTCAGAACTGCACACGTTTCAACCATGTGGGTTTGCTGAAACAAGGAGTACATATTGACACTCAATTAATGCAAGTGCTAAACTTTAGTGCAACAGTTACAGGTGTGTGGCCGATCAGTGCATCACCCCATGTATACAAGGTTTTTGCTGAAAAACGATTTGGAAAAATACCCTAAAATTTGGTCCATATAAAGTTGGTGAAAGTTTCAGGGCAACTTTACAATTCATTTGCCGTGAGATTTTCATCACTGTGACAACCTTTCGAAACACTTATGATCATAAGTGTTTCGAAAGGTCACAGGCTCCTGCACTAGCTCCAGTATATTACCATATTACTTTTGAACATATTCACATATACATGTATGTTAGAAGTGCGTCTGTGTCATTTGCTGATTTTCTGTAAGTTATGTCCAGATTTATTCTTTAATTCGATTTGTCGTTAACTTTCAATGTCATTTACAAAAATTGTGAAACATTTCTACTTAAAAATGTACAATTGACAGAGGTGGTTTATATCAAACTATCATCATAATCCAGAAATGGTGCTAATTTCCAGATCCATTTACAAAAAACTCTCACCGAGCAACAATTCACTTTCACATACGAGCTCCGATATGAAATGTTCACATTAAAGGTGAATTTCAACGATTATTATTAGGGATGGTGCAGTGGTCTAGTGGTTATACACATGACTACCATGCCAGAGGTCCTGGGTTCAATCCCAGGTGCCGGCATGAATAGAATACGTTCATCGTGTTTCCGTCCCACTGGTCCACTGATTAGACTTGAAACCGTGGCGCCGTCTCTGTATCACCTTAGTTGTTGAAGGGACGTTTAACTCTCATACTTTATTTCTCTTTTTATCAAAAATTATTACACATCTTTTTTCCAATGAAGAATTAAATACAATCATTTTGATCATGATGAAAATGTGTATTGCAAATTTAAAAAATCTTCCGTGAAAAATGAATAATGGCTGTTTGTCCACATTTTTATTTCGGTATACGTATACCGAAACTATCGATATGCAGGATATTCTAATTTCAGGGCTGAATATATAGTTATTGTAAATATTGAGCTCTGATTTTGGGAATTTCCCTCATGGTCATGTTGAATACGGTAATACGTGTTTTGGTGGAAGATATACAAAAAGTTAAAATCACACACCTTAACTGTAGCTCTGATTGCTATTTATCAGGTAACCTGCCCTGTATTGACCGAATACGTACTGACTGATAACATATTGTTGTATCAGGCATTGACCTGATATCAACATCCGGGTTACAACAAAGTGAAAACTGACGTTCCACGTAAACAAGTCCGCGTTCTGTCCATAGAATACGACGTCATCTAATGTCATTTTCGAGAATAAAACGTTACCTGATAAATAGAATACCAGGCTAATGTATTTTGATATCAAGTTTATCAGGCTCGGCTCGGAAACGGTAGGAATTCCTCGGCAAGCCTCGGAATTTCTACGCGTTTCCTAGCCTTGCCTGATAAACTTGATATCAAAAGACACTAGCCTGGTATTCTCTATATGATTTACCTCTCTTCAACAGCCACCTCTCTACGCCAATAATCAATTAATCTGCCTTATCACATTGCTGTAGCCGCCAAGTTTGATTGAATTGAATTCCACATGTGCTTTGAAATGTTTTCAACTGTTGACGTCATTTACAAAAGATATCTACGAAGATGTGCGTTTTTTCGTTAAAAATATTTCCATAAATGACGAGAGTTTAGCATTCCACATTCGCTCTGGGAATTTCAACCTCATTTACTTACAATGTTGTAAATAGCGTTCATGAAAAATCACACATAGTCTGGCGCACAATTCTTGCGTTGCTAATTTTGGAGTTTTTGCCCTTTGTTTTTAGCTCAACTGAGCCGAAGGCTAAGTCAGCTATTGTTACCACTTTTCGTCTGTCCGTCAACAATTTCAAACGTCTTCTCCCGAACCGCTTTGCCGATGTTGGTCAAATTTCACAGAGATGACCTATAGGTGAAGCCTTTTCAATTGTGTTAAAATGGACGTCGTCGCTAATCCAATATGACCACCGTCTAAAAAAGCACAAATGCTTTTACCCCTTCATTTACCCTTTATATTACTTTGCTGGACCTAAACATAGACTCGAGTTGATCCAAACCTAACCGCCATCCACATGTTCATTGTGTGGCCGTGGGTGGTAGGAGGGAGCACGCGAAGGGTAATTTAACGATCAGGGTTCATCCTTACCGGAATGCCGACATACATGGTTTGGCCCTCCTGTACATTTTGGCTTTGGTACTTGAGAACAAAATCATGTTAATGTTATGCCCCATTAAGAAAGTTATAAGATTATAGCTAAACATATTACTTTGGGGCAAGAGCTAAGTGACTCTGGTGTGGCATGGACCTGGCACCAGGTCAGAATATTCTGATTTTGCGGACTGAACATATAGTTTCTGTAAATATTGAGCTCTGATTTTGGGAATTTCCCTCAATATGAACAGGTTGAATACGAAATATTCCAACCCGTTGGCCCGGCCTCAAATTACCTTAACTGTTGATAGGCCGTTAAACCCCAATAATCAATCATTTTGTGGCCTTGCTCCTTCACCCATGATTTATAACGTATGCGGTGTCTGGCAGCATTGTCGGCATTCATCTGGTTTCCCAACTTTCTTGTACTATTGGGTAGTTAGTTAATATGTAAATGTTTCACTGAATCGTTTTTACTGACAAAGTTTGTTTTATGTTAATTTGTAAATTTGATTGTTAATTAAACATTTGTCTTTAAGACTTACAACAATGTCATACCTGTTTCCTTTAAATCCATGTTATATGCGTGCCCATTCAAGGTCGAGGTCACAACACAAGGTCAAACCTTTGCAGCCTGGATTTACTCCGCTCCATATCATAAACGCCTTGAAAGATTTTCTTAAATCTTGGGTAAATTGTTCGCTTTACCGAGACGATGTGCAGAACTATAGTCAAGGTCACAGATGTGCAGAATCCATATTCACGGTGAACCCATTCAAGGTCGAGACGATGTGCAGATCGCACATAGTCATATCGGAATTGTCTTCGTCCTTCCATAACTAATCCATTCAACTATGATTTTCCTTAATGCGGCGGGGGATATAGCTGTCCTGTAAGACTGCCGCCCCTTACTGGAATGCTGTTTTACATGGTTTGGCCCTCCTGTACATTTATACTGGAGAGCTAAATCCTGTTATGCACCATTAAGAAAGTAATAAGATTAGAGCTAGTCCTATTACTTTTGGGTTTTGAGCTAAGTGACTTGTACCAGGTCAGGATATTCTAATTTCAGGGCTGAATATATATTTTGTATGAATATTGAGCTCTGATTTTGGGAATTTCCCTCTATGGACAGGTTGAATACGGGATATTCCAACCCGTTGACCCGGACTTAAATGACCTTGGCTGTTGATAGGCCGTTGTCCAATAGAGGTTAGATATGGGAAAAAATGTTGGACCAATGTTGGATATATAACTAGAGCAATAGATGTCCAATATTAGACCGATGTTTGGCCGACAAGATAATGGTCCGACTGCAAAACGATGGGCAAAACGATATTGGAAAGATGTCGTTTCAAATATCTACCCGATATGAAAAGTGTATCGGTCCGTTGTCGGTTAGATATTGAAAAAATGTCGGACCAATGTTGGATAGATAACTAAAGCAATAGATGTCCAATATCGGACCAATGTTTGGCCGACAAGATAATGGACCGACTGCAAAACGATGTGCAAAACGATATCGGAAAGATGTCGTTTCAAACATCTACCCGATATAAAAAGTGTATCGGTCCGTTGTCTGTTAGATATGGAAAAAATTTCGGACCAATTTTGGATAGATAACTAAGATGTTTGGCCGACATGATAATGGCCCGATTGCAAAACGATGGGCAAAACGATATAGGAAAGATATCGTTTCAGATATCAACCCGATATACAAAGTATATCGGTCCGATGATGGCTATATATGGTTTTGCTGACTGGGTAGGGACTGACAGGAGGTCCCAAGGCACTTGATAATGCCATTAATTGGGCTGCCTGTGGTTTTATGGTGGCATACCCGTCTGAGCTCGGGTTCATACTGGGCATAAACTATCTGCCAAGCAATGAAACAGCAATGATGATTCTGTTACATGTTCCCGTTATCACTTAAACCCCATATAACTATCAGGGTCTGCACTGCCCGCCATTCAGTCTGGAACATTTGCAATGCTTCTAGTACAAGCAGTATATAACATTACTATACTATACTATACAAATGCACAACCAGTATTTGATCAGGAGCTCCACCAGCCACACATTTCATGTGGGGTGGGAAGTTGGGGGTAATTAGACACATTGTCATATATACAGTCTACATAGGTATACTATCCCAAGTCCTAATTTCTTACTGCAGCACATGTGTGTACCTAGTTAACAATAGGAACCATGCGATGTTTTCAACCAGTATAGACCCGGATCAGCATGCACATTCGCAGTCTGACCAGGATATCTACTGTTCTACATAGTCAACTAGTTTGAATGTGATATATCCACGGATATGACAACAGCAACATTCTCAAACTTGAATACATGTATATATTTTTTCTCCTGAGACACCCAGGGAAGTAGGCAAGTCTATTATCAATTGGCTAAAGAGATCGTATGATCAGATTTTACATAAACAGGTATAATTTTGTAAAATATGGAAGAAATGAAAGGTCATACTAAAGCACAAACGTATGTACATGTACTTTCGCTACTAGTATATCCCAGTTGCATATAGGCAATGTGAAGTATGTTATTATTAGGAAGTATGTTATTATTACCAAGGCTGCCAGCGAGGGGATTAGCTTTGTGTTGACTGTACATGTAACCTATACTCTATGGCGAAGGTGACAACAGATAGACAGACAGATCTCTGAATATTATAAACTGATACACTACTAGTTTTGATGATGTTTAACATTTTTATGAGCAAATTAACGGTGTTTGTCCTGTAGCTGATAAAGACATGTCCAGTAGAACTTGTGTTATTCCATGGAGAAATAATCTCTCTGATGTGCATACATACACGGTGAAAATACATGAGAAATATAGAATGCGGCTCATGTATCGGATGGATAAAAGTGATCCCCACATTCAAATTTCCATATCTCATATATACAGTACGCATAATATCTGAATATAGTTTCTCACAGTATCAATGCATCCAATTATCTCGGACATCGAAGAGTTTCAACTCTATACTTTTAATATTATATCTGTGACGCTAAAATAAATAGTCATGATCCAAACATATATAAATGCCGGAATTAATTGAACACAAACAAAATGAAAAATCATCAAAGTAAACCAGCAGCTCAACTTTTTATTGAAAATGAAAATTTCTCTGATGTAGAAGTGCTAAAATATACAAAGTTGCATGCCAGATATGGACCAATATTACATGCTACTCAGAGATTTACCGTGATTCTGGATCTATTTATTTGAAGGAATTATTTACTCCAAGACGTTCGCAGGAAGTAATTGATGTCACGTTTGACGTCATTTCCGGCGAAGAATGAATTCATATGCTAACATCAAAATTGTCAATTTTGACAACTAACTATAAGCTTGTCTAATAGAAAATTTCACATTTTTTCGAAGAGCATGTAATTTATTCCACTACCAGACGGTGAAATTGAGCCATTCATCTCTGAAGTGGTTATATATTAACACATATGTTTTTGTCGAAGGTCATTGTACTTTGCGACTACTCTGTAGACGCAGTGTATCATGTTAACAGTCCGGCCAGGGTATACACTGTTCGCCATTCAGTCAGGCAAGCAAGTGCTGCTAACGTATACATACTTTTATATGACTCGGGAATTGGCTGTTCGGCCTGTGAGACTAGTGTAGACGGCGATTACATGTATCATGCAGCAGCGCCCCCGAGCAGGCTAGTCAGGCTCTGCACTGTTCGCCATTCAGTGGCATTGTGTCATTTAGCTCTGAAGTGGTTATGTAATAAAACAAATATCGCCTCGGTCAATATTCATTTTTCTGGTGCCTATCACATCATATACACCAGATAAAAAGTCATTATGTACGTAATGTAAGCCGTGTCCAGTCCAGTCTACATATACCCGAAGGGATGGAAATAGAACATGTAGTGTAGCTGTATAAGTGATCAGTATAAGCATGTCATGCTTAGTGAAAGACACGGACCTAGGACCCGAAATGAAATGACCACGGACGGACGTATGAACGGAATATAAAGAGAACAGAATGTAGATTTCGTGTCAATTGTTTGTTAAAAGCAAACTTTCACTTGTTTTGGCTCGTTTATGTTAAAACAAATAGGTTGGATTTTTTTTTCAAATTCAATATGGCCGCTAAATCCAAGATTGCAGCTAACACAATAGACATGTAACATACTGCAATTTGACTTCTAAAGTTATGTATTACCCTTGTATAATGACATATCATAGAACGGCAATACTATGTGTATACTATCATATAATTTGACCAAATTATATTTCAAAATGGCCGCTCAGAATCAAACGATATTACCGTGTTTATACAAAATTCGCTGAAATTGTTTACCTATCAAAATTCTATGCTATCTTTCCCACGCTGCATCATTGTTGCTCTATATGTATAGTGTATTGGATGATCCATCATAAAACATGCATACTTGTACATGTATTTGCCGTATATGATGCAAAAATCTGGATATCTCTTCGCACATGACGTTGTTTTTATTAAAAAAATATCAAAGTAAATGTGATTAATTTCCACAGTTGTCTTGATGTTTTTGATAACTTGCTACACCATTCTACATAATTTCTATATTAGTTTAGCCATATTTGAAAAACAAAGTTACTATTGTAGTGATGCATGTCTCGTAGATATAGTTATGCCAAGATGTATAAAAATACACTAGAAAGGCATGTAAATATATCCTACTGAAGGAAGCTCAGTAGCACGCTGGCGCCGACATGATTTCCATGTGTCATCCTATTACTAGTATATAGCCTTATTAATTTGTATGGAAAAGAAAAAGTAATACAACACGATAAACCAATTGATAATGATCAAAATTATATTGTATTTTGTTTCCAGGTTTCTGTAAAAAGTGTGCATTCCGTATTCGGATCAAGCAGGTATTTGGCATGTACATATCCAGATAAATTGAATTTGCCATTGATGAAAGAGCATAGAAAATTATCGATGTCTATCCATATCTAATTCTCAGAGTCAAGTAGATGGATAGGCTGAGACACGGTCTCGACCAAACAAGCTGTATAATTGTGAGCAGACATTTGGTGTATCTGGTCAGAACGTTCTATATTAACGTACATTGGCCGAGGTTAGCCGATCTCGTAGTGTATACATTTTACACGTGTATTCAATATGATAGTTTCATACTGCAGCCAAAGCCTATTAGGATGAACAATAGTTATTATTTTATAATTCCTCGTTTGATTTAGTATGTACAGTGTAGTCATATTGTCCAGAGGAATATGTGTTAGGGTAGATGTCCCTTCCGGCGAGCGTGTGTAAAGTCTTCAATTACTAAACAAGTTATATATGATACGAACTTATGTACGCAGATATTCACATCAATGGAAATACACATGCTATTGCAATATGCACATAATGGACATGTGCTTATTTGGTAAATGTATATTTTCGACTCTACACACATATTTGTAGAAGCACATGACGTATTCACAGGAATATATATGCTGGAAGGCATATTCCATGCAATAAGACACCTGCTAATGTATTCACTCATATAAAAGCACACATAGACTCATTCCCTGTGATGGCATCTCATTACAATATTAAGGATTCGCTAAGAGAGGATTATGGAGCTAAGACCTATCAACTGCTGTATGACTTTCACTAATTAAAGTGTGCAGAACATGGACTGAATTCTGCATCATTTCAGGGCTAAACATGTATCTTTTTTGTCAATATCCAGTTCTGATTTTGGGATTCCCAACCCATCACAACAGATGAAATATGGATGCGACCCGGTTAACCCGGCGCTGAAATGACCTGTTAACAGTCAGTTAAATAAATTAAAAAAATGGTCCGGTGAATTCCTCAGTGTTCCATGTGTCATAGTTCATGGGCGCCAATACTGCATGCTGCCTGCCTGTCCATGATTCATACACGTAGAGAAAGTATTGAAGTTGTGAAGAATCTAAAACCAAAGTAACTCGTCCGAGGTTAGAATATGGTACGTGCTAAAAGTTAATGCCACTCCATCTGTGCCGATTTATAGATTACCCCATTAATTATGGAGGCTTCACAAATGGTCTCGCCACTACTACAAGTAATTATCTTAATTATGCACGGAAGTATATATTGTTACCACTCAGTTGAACCGTTTCGCCGAGACGGTTCAACTGAGTGGTGACAACATATACTTTTGAATAAAAATAAGAACATTAGCAAACAATATTTCAATTCCTTCATACCCCGTATAGGGGTCCTCATCATGGTGTCACGCCAGGGTGACACCGAGATAGTTTACTGATGGGATGGAACCCAAGCACGTTGTGGACAGAGACAACAAGGTTTATAGTTACAATGATGATGTATTTACAAATAATGGTATGCACAAACAATGAATGATAATGTCAGTACGGACAACGTCCTTTGGATGAAACCCCTATATACAGTCGCACAACCAAGGTACCGTCACGATTCTGGAACAGGTAGGTATAGTTCAACATAATGCATCATGTTCAAGATCCGAATTTAGAGTCTCCGTTTTCAACTCCGGTTTCCGCCATGATGACAGTGACGTTCTTATGACGTCGTAAAGTTACTTTGAACTAGAATATACAGACTACTTGGGCGGATGAGGCCAATATCACATGGGTGCACGACCTTCGAGATTCATATCGCCCTTGGACGGAATGACGTCACCGGAATAATGCCCCGCTCGATACGCCCTTGGCTCACGCGGAGCAGAGTTGCTGGTACACGGAGTCGTGTTGTGGACTCCAGAATACTATAGGTGTTGCGTACTGGTTCTACGCGAATACACCAGATGGACGTGCCATCGCTGGTTGCTGACTGGCTGGCTGGCTGACTGCCTGGCTGGCTTACTGGCTGGAACTACAAAACACCAACGGTGTTATTACCAGAATGTAACGTGTTATAGTCTCAATAATACTCACAGTAGTGCACATGAAATCATTATTATGATTGCATGGCAATACTAAACAACCTCGTCAATTACAATGATGAATCATGATTCATTGCAATGTACACAAAGATATTATCACTAGTTTGAAGAAGGGGCTGATGGAATTCATAAGTCGGAGAATGCGATATAACACATTAATGAACAGCCACTATATCTAGTGTACCTAACGATATATATCTCTTCCCAGCCGTACTTGTGAATATAGACGTCATTCACAGTTATTTACCATTAGTAAACAAACATTTAATTCCGACTGGCATTACCATGATCAGACTGCCCGTGGCCAACTGCGCTAACTTAATAAAGAGCAACTGTGCCAAGTATTTTCCTGTGCAGACTCACAGTATTACATTACTAATGATAAACACTGTATACTCTAATCAGAATGTAGGATTCCACAGGCTGACCCAAAGCATCAGTGATTGAAATAAATTATACTTCACATCATGTCCTTATTGCAGCTTACTGACGTATAAATCAGTGCATTTAGAGCAGAACTGTCTGATCTGGTCTGTCCTGGTCGCAATAGCATTTACAATATTTACAATACACTGTGAACGTACATGACTAAATAAAAGGAATGTACAGACGACCGGGTTTGGATTTTACATGTGTCCACTATAGAGTAAATGTTACATGTTAAAATTGGCAATATTCTCATGTATTGTACAGGGCGCAGAACTGATATTGGACTGAATCGTAATATAAAATGCATAGGTAATTTTAGTAAACATTTCAATCGTGTTCGTCCTTCGTTTACAAATAGAATAAATTGCTACTGCAATTAGCCGGAGTGACATGCAAAAAAACCCACATGATACTAATATGCCATCACAATACTCACGGAATGCTCCCACATGCCAAACCTGTAATCGTTATCATTTACACGTAAACACGAATTATTAATGATTCAGTTCGATTTGATTAAGGGAGATAATCTACATCAGCGGATACATGCCATACGGGTTTTATTGACCAAGCATTTGGTCGAAACGGGTCCAAATAACTGAAATAATAAATGAAATAGGGCAATATTATCAAGGATACGATAATAATGCGGAGAATTGCCGGTCTTGGCAGGATTCAGACTTAAATGACAGAATTAGAAAGTAACTAATAAACATATGTACTTACCAGTTCCCAGTGAAGGCTTGCGACCCAATGTGTTCACAAGAATGTTTGAATGTCCGACTGCTAGAATAAGGTTGTGATGGTATATATGCAACTCTAGCGCACAATTGTCCTACCGTACAATTTTGCGTAAGTGGACTAATGTTCTAACAGTCAGTCTAGCTCATGAAATATCTGGCGAATTAATCTGAAATAATTCAGTCATAAGTTGATATGACCTACTCGGTATTCAGGCTAGCATACACATCTTCATAAACAGTGTAAATCACTCAGATATAACCGGTGCAAAAACCGATACTGGTGGTCCGTGCACGGTTTCGGATAAAGCTCTATTCTCTCTAGCGGTGTATTCCACGGAGCGATATTTCACACACGAAGACCTATTCGACAGTCGGTACTAGATTATTCGATTATTGTGCTTTAGACTAGTATTGTGTGACCCGTGTTACAAATAATGGATGATAAAGAAAATAGTCGGCTACAATTCGTGATACATGGAGTGGGTGAAATTACTACTTACCCGTTTGTGGTGTTTGTTCTTTCATTGTTATGTAAGTAAGTAAATTTTTTATTTAAAGAGGGTAACCAAGTTGGCGTGCACCAATCTTCCATAGGGCCCTCTCAAACACAAACACATATTTACAGTGAACAGGTTATGGCATGTATAAAACAAATGAGGGCATGCAGGTTGAATAAACAAGAGGTGACAAAAGGCCAACGGAATATCGACGCCATACCTACCTCTCTTTGTACGTCGGGAATATGGAAGACTATATATGAAACACGCCAAGTGACTTTGTACCTAAGAACATTGCGATATTTCATGAAATATATTTACAAAATTTACGAAAGTTTCCGTAAATAATGTCGAAAGTTGACGAAATTTCCATAGCAAATGCGGAATTCAAATCCGCATTTGCTATGAAAATGTTGTCATCGTTCGACGTCATTGACAGAACGTATCACAGTTTCCGCAAACATATTTCATGAAATATCGTACATGATTTTAGGTACAAAATCGCATCGCGTGTCTCATATTATCAATTGCGCCGCCGATGAGGCGGATATTCGCGCCGACATCCCAACCAAAGAGCCGTAGAGGTAATCGCCAATAGAGATGCGTACATCCTGAATTGCCAAATGCACAATAATTCCTTAAACCATGGTTTGGAGCTCAAACCCTAGATTAGGCTCCTCAAACCCTAGTTTGGGCTCGCCAAATGCACAATAATTCCCTAAACCACAGTTTGAGAGTCTAAACCAGGGTTTAGGCTCTCAAACCCCAGTTTGAGCAATTATTGTGCATTTGGCCAGAAACTGCCGTTTGAGGTCGTAATCGAATAAAAAGCCAAAACCCTAGTTTGGACCCAAACCACACTTTAAGAACAAAACTGCCAATCGTGATCCCAAACGGAAGTTTTCTTAAACCCTGGTTTGAGCAATTATTGTGCACTTGGCGGCAGAAACCACCGTTTGGACGCTCAAACTAGGGTTTCTGATAGCTTAAACCACGGTTTGAGCTCAAACCCCAGCTTAGACCGCCCAAGCCCTAGTTTAGGCTCGCCAAATGCACAATAATTCCCTAAACCCCAGTTTGAGAGTCGAAACCAGGGTTTAGGCTTTCAAACCCCAGTTTGAGCAATTATTGTGCATTTGGCCAGAAACTGCCGTTTGAGGTCGTAATCGAATTAAAAGACTAAACCCTAGTTTGGACCCAAACCACAGTTTAAGAAAAAAACTGCCAATCGTGATCCCAAACGGTAGTTTTCTTAAACCCTGGTTTGAGCAAGTATTGTGCATTTTGTGGCAGAATCCACGATTTAGACGCTCAAACTAGGGTTTCTGATAGCTTAAACCACGGTTTGAGCTCAAACCCCAGTTTGGACCGCCCAAACCCTAGTTTAGGCTCGCCAAATGCACAATAATTCCCTAAACCCCAGTTTGAGAGTCTAAACCATGATTTAGGCTCTCAAATCCCAGTTTGAGCAATTATTGTGCATTTGGCCAGAAACTGCCGTTTGAGGTCGTTATCGAATAAAAAGTTAAATATTTTCGCGGTCAGCAAAAATAAGTAATTTTTAGGAATACTAATTGGAAATTCAAGTTATTTCAATTAATTATTCAGCTGTATTCAAATTTAGCTTTGCTCGGTCAGTATGATCTGCCATATCGCAAGTTAAATTTGTTCGCGGTCAGGAAAAATAAGTACTTTTTAGGAATGCTAACTTGAACTTCAAGCTAATTCAATTAATCATGCTATAATTTCAGGTGTATACACATTTAATTAACATCGGTGGTCAGCAAAATTAAGTAATTTTTGGGACTGCTAACTTGAAATTCAAGTTAATTCAATTAATTATGCTATGAATTTAAATTCAGCTGTATTCAAATTGAATCATGCTCAGTCGGTATGATATGAGGTCCCGCAAGCCTGAGTAAAATTTTATTTTTTGGAGGTCAACCAAAATATGAGTAATATTTAGGAATGCTAACTTGAACTTGAAGCTAATTCAATTAATTATGCTATTATTTCAGGTGTATACACATTTAATTAACATCGGTCGGTATGATATGAGATATCGCAAGTTAAATTTTCTGGCGGTCTGGTGAAATAAGTAATTTTGAGGATTGCTAACTTGAACTTCAAGCTAATTCAATTATTTATTCTATAATTTCAGGTGTATACACATTTAATTATCCTCGGTCAGCATGATATGAGATATCGCAAGCTAAATAATTTTGCGGTCAGCAAAAAATAAGTAATCTTTATAAATGCTAATTTGAAATTCAAATTATTTCAATTAATCATTCAGCTGTATTCAAATTTAGTTATGCTCGGTCTGTATGATATGAGATTTCGCAAGTTAAATGTTTTGGCGGTCAGTAAAAATAATTAATTTTTGGGACTGATAACTTGAAATTCAAGATAATTCAATTACTATGGTATAAATTCAGCTGTATTCAAATTTATTTATACTCGGTCGGTATGTAATGAGATTTTGCGAGCTCCATTTTCTGCCATATCGTAAGCTAAATTTTTTTGCGGTCAGGAAAAATAATTAATTTTTAGGAATGCGAACTTGAACTTCAAGTTAATTCAATGAATTATGCTATGATTCAGGTGTATTCCAATTTAATTTTCCTCGGTCGGTTTGATATGAGATATCGCAAGTTAAATATTTTGGCAGTCAGCAAAATTAAGCAATATTTAGGAATGCTAACTCTTGAAATTCAAGTTAATTCAATTATTATTCAGCTGTATTCCAATTTAAGTATTCTCCGTCTGTATGATATAAGATTTCGGAAGTTAATTTATTTGTTGGTCAGCAAAATGAATTGTAACTTGAACTTCACGTTACTTCAATTAATTATGCTATAAATTCAGGTGGCTTCAAATTTATTTATGATCGGTCGGTTACGTTGATGATAGGAGATTTCGCAAGTTAAATTAAGCAAAAGTTAGTAATTTTTAGGAAATTCAATGCTAACATGAAATTGAAGTTAATTCAGCTCTATTCCTATTTAATTTTGTCGGTCAGCAAAAATAAGTTGAACTGATAACTTGAAATTCAAATCAATTTTTTATTTGGATTATTAGTTTAAACATATTTTATTGTTTTAAATACAATAGGTTTGGGCCACAAGTTCTACCAACTTAGTTACGGCCCTCACCTTAAACTGGCATGTATGTGAGAAACAGACAAGTGACGGCAATGTAACATGAATGAACAATACAGAGAGTACAGAATGGTACAAGTATATACATGTACAATGAGTAAACATATTATAAGTGATTTTCGAAAAAAATAGCAGCCCACGTTGTAATTTCAAACAGCAATACTATATGAAAGATAGCAGACGACACCATCAAACGTCAGCTGCTAGTAATTGCGAACACATATGAAAGAATAATTATATGAATTGTCAGTCATTTGGAATAGAACTAGATAAAAGGTCATAAATAACTCGATGAAAAGCTGTTCTGCATCAACACTGGAGTAATTTTTAAACAAAAATATTTTGTTTATTATTACTTACGTAGTTGAAAACGTTTAGTAGTGTTTGAGTATATTCTAACAGCTTCAAAAATTATAGAATTATCATCAATTGATATATTGGGTTCACCCAATAGCAATTTTCTACTAGATAATGGGTGGAATTGCCTTGTAGCTTGGAAGAATTTAATGCGTTCCTGTGCATATCTTTTACATTCGAAAAAATAATGTTCTGCATTTTCAAGGGACGAACCGCAGTCACAATTTGGTGAGTCTTTTAAGTGATTATTGTATAAATCGTTATTAAAATTACTGCAGTAGTTTCTTAATCTAGCGTGCATGACAGAAGGATATCTTTCACCTTCAATATAATAGACTGGAATATTATATTGATGAAAAATACTGTTTACCAGGGACGTTTTAAATTTCTTGACTGAGTCGTTTGTTCTTATTTCATTTGCAGTGTCATTCCATAATCTAACTGCTGATGGTAAAAAAGATCGTTTGTATGTTTCAAGTCTACTATGTGGAATATTTATATTATGGTTATTTCTTAGATTATATGGTGTTACCGCACCGACTGTCGGAGGTAATAAGTTGCGAACATAGGATGGTGTCAAACCGTGAATTGACTTGTACATGATTACGAGTTTTTGAATAGTTCTTCTAATGGATAAATATTGCCAACCAATTTCATTTTGTATATTTTCTATTGAGGCAGAACGTGTTAAACCTGTGACTATACGTGCTGCTTCATATTGTATACGTTCTAATGATGTTTTCTCGTATTCAGTACATCCATCCCAAACAACAGAAGCATATTCTAGTATTGGACGCATGTAAGAAATGATATTGATTGAGGGATTTTCGACTTACTTTGTATTTTAGTTTCCTCATTATACCCAGTATATTGGATGAAGACGATAAAATATTGTTAATGTGCGTGTGCCATTTACCATTACTGCTTAATGTGAGTCCTAGGTGTTTATGATCATCTACAAATGAAATCACTTTGTCGTCGAACAAGATTCTTAAAGGTCGTTCTGGTTCTCGTAAAGTGAAAAACATGGCTTCCGTCTTATTTGGATTAAAATCGACAAGCATTGTTTTGCCCATGTGGATATGACGACTAAATCATGGTTTATTATTCCTTCCAAGTCATTTAAATTGGATGTAGAAAATGACAGTGAACTATCATCAGCGAACAACGAGTTATACTAAGGAGGTGTTCTGTAATATCGTTTACATATATTAAAAACAGTAGGGGCCCAACACAGATCCTTGGGGTACTCCTGCTATGATACTTTTGTTTTCCGACGTAGATCTCGAATGGAAACACTTTGGTTTCTGGATGAAAGGTAATTTTCAATCCATGATAAGACATTTCCTGTTATTCCATTCTGTCTTAACTTGAAAGTTAGGCCTTTGTGCCAAACCCTATCAAAAGCCTTGGAAATATCGCAAAACACCATACATGTAAATTGACCATTGTCTAAGGCTTGACATATCTGGTGGTGAATATCTATTAATTGACATACAGTCGAGTGTCCTGGTAAAAAACCTGACTGTCGTTCAAATATTAGATTGTTGCTATGTAAGTGGTTTATATATGTGTTTAAACATTATTCTTTCCATAACTTTTCCTACACAACTAAGAAGTGATATAGGGCGATAATTTGACGGTGTATGGGGACTTCCCTTTTTAAACAGTGGAATGACATTCGCTTTTTTCCATTTTGATGGAGGAAAACACGACTCTCTAAGTGATCGGTGAACAGTATCAACAGTGGTTTAGATATACTGCTATATACTTGTTTTAACATTCTATGGCTAATCATGTCCTCACCTGAAGCTTTGTTTACAAATAATGTTTTAATTATGTCCCGTATTTCGGTCCTCTGTTATTAATATCTCATCTATCGTCGCGTCAGTTTTGGTGTCAAAGGGGGGTAATACAACATTTTCGTCAATTACTGAAGAAATTGATACAAAATAGTTGTTTAAACAATTGGCCTTATCTATTTCAGTAAAACAATACTTCTCACTGTTGTTGACGGTAGTTTTTAGTGTTGGAATATTGGACGTAGTGTTATTATTTTTAACAAAATGGCGTATTAGCTTCCAAAATTCTTTTTTGTCATTTGAAAAAGCACTTGTTAAGTTAATTTCAATGTCATTATAAAAATTTTCCCTGGCTTGTTTTTTCATATTATTGACTTTATTTCTCAATGATTTATACTGGTTCCAATGGTTTAAAGTTCCTGAAGACACTGCTTTTCGTTTTTGTTTATCTCTCTGTCTTGTTACGCGACGTAGTTCTGAATCATACCAGGGTTTGTCGTTAGGACGTTGGATTATTAACTTATATGTGACATCAGAGACATAAGTAATATGTGTTTCTGGTCACATTAATAGTAAGAGCCACATACCACATTACAAATATCCCGTGTACTATACGCAATTGGTTTTGGGTCAGTCTTTTAAATCAATAAAGAAAATAAAAGATGGATGGATGGATGTGCATTCACCTTTCTCAGATAATTATGCCGATTTTCTTTCCCCCATTACGCCGTATTTTCACCTTTATCCAAATAATCGACCATTAAGCCATTTAGTGACGCCGTGCATTTCCATGCCTCCGTTTAACCGTAGGCTAAATCGATCTTTCAATGGTAACTAGGCCTTGAGATCGATGAACCAATCGTAACTCGGGATGTGACGGATGCCAACAACATATTTTAACCATGGTTTAGGCTCTCAAACTGGGGTTTAGTGAATTATTGTGCATTTGGCGAGCCTAATCTAGGATTTGGGCAGTCCAAACTGGGGTTTGAGCTCAAACCGTGGTTTAAGCTATCAGAAACCCTAGTTTGAGCGTCCAAACGGTGGTTTCTGCCGCCAAGTGCACAATAATTGCTCAAACCAGGGTCTAAGAAAACTACCGTTTGGGATCACGATTGGCAGTTTTTTTCTTAAACTGTGGTTTGCGTCCAAACTAGGGTTTAGGCATTTTATTCGATTACGACCTCAAACGGCATTTTCTGGCCAAATGCACACTAATTTCTCAAACTGGGGTTTGAGAGCCCAATCCAGGTTTAGGCTCTCAAACTGGGGTTTAGGGAATTATTGTGCATTTGGCGAGCCTAAACTAGGGTTTGGGCAGTCCAAACTGGGGTTTGAGCTCAAACCGTGGTTTAAGCTATCAGAAACCCTAGTTTGAGCGTCTAAATGGTGGTTTCTGCCACCAAGTGCACAATACTTGCTCAAACCAGGGTTTAAGAAAACTACCGTTTGGGATCACGATTGGCAGTTTTTTTCTTAAACTGTGGTTTCGGTCCAAACTAGGGTTTAGGCTTTTAATTCGATTACGACTTCAAACGGCAGTTTCTGGCCAAATGCACAATAATTGCTCAAACTGGGGTTTGAAAGCATAAACCCTGGTTTAGACTCTCAAACTGGGGTTTAAGGAATTATTGTGCATTTGGCGAGCCTAAACTAGGGTTTGGGCAGTCTAAACTGGGGTTTGAGCTCAAACCGTGGTTTAAGCTATTAGAAACCCTAGTTTGAGAGCCCAAACGGTGGTTTCTGCCGCCAAGTGCACAATAATTGCTCAAACCAGGGTTTAAGAAAACTACCATTTGTGATCACGATTGGCAGTTTTTTTCTTAAACTCTGGTTTGGGTCCAAACTAGGGTTTAGGCTTTTAATTCGATTACGACCTCAAACGGCAGTTTCTGGCCAAATGCACAATAATTGCTCAAGCTGGGGTTTGAGAGCCTAAACTAGGCTTTGGGCAGTCTAAAGTGGTGTTTGAGCTCAAACCGTGGTTTAAGCTATCAGAAACCCTAGTTTGAGAGCCTAAACGGTGGTTTCTGCCGCCAAGTGCACAATAATTGCTCAAACCAGGGTTTAAGAAAACTACTGTTTGTGATCACGATTGGCAGTTTTTTTCTTAAACTGTGGTTTGGGTCAAAACTAGGGTTTAGGCTTTTTATTCGATTACGACCTCAAACGGCAGTTTCTGGCCAAATGCATAATAATTGCTCAAACTGGGGTTTGAGAGCCTAAACCAGGGTTTAGGGAATTATTGTGCATTTGGCGAGCCTAAGCTAGGGTTTGGGCAGTCTAAACTGGGGTTTGAGCTCAAACCGTGGTTTACGCTATCAGAAACCCTAGTTTGAGCGTCCAAACGGTGGTTTCTGCCGCCAAGTGCACAATAATTGCTCAAACCAGGGTTTAAGAAAAGTACCATTTGGGATCTCAAATGGCAGTTTAAGCCCAATCTAGGGTTTGAGGAGCCTAAGCTAGGGTTTGAGCTCCAAACCATGGTTTAAGGAATTATTGTGCATTTTGCTTGCCATACTTAGCCTCCTTCGTGTATGGACTCCGTAAATTCGGGGCGTATCTCTCTAGGCAATAATGGACGTATTCCCTTTCTTTCATCGCCGATATGGCATGTACTCACTTGAGCTATTTATATTTGTTTTGCGATTTCATTGCCCAAAAGGTGAGTCCCAAAGCAATTGACAGTTCACAAAATAATTTTCAGACAAGTGAATTTATGAAAAGGGGGTGTTTTTGTTCTCAAAAATATGAAAATTACTTGCAAACAGTGCAGATCCTGATGAAACGGCTAGTCACGAGCCGGCTCATTTGGATCTACACTATTTGCCAATACAGCTATACAGGTATGTGATGTTGAAAGGGTTAATTCAGTCACAAAGGAATAGACGGGTGAAATCAGGACGGAATGAAATGAAAAGAAGACAGATATCTAAAGATTCACATATAACATGATTTACGACTTTCCGTGCCAGTTATGGGTTACATTGTTATACATTTGATTTGGTAAATATATAGTATGAAACCAAGCAACAAATTGCTTAACTCTTACACTGACTGCATCATAGACTGGTTTATCATGTGACATATGACCTGCATTTCCAGCACGAATATGTACGAACATATATGTGCATACACTCGCGTATCTGAGAGCCTGGAAATTCCTACGCATTTCCTAACCTTACCTGATAACTATTCTATTAACACTTACACTGCTGAATTAAATGTTGTCGTTTGCTGTTTATTTACCTTTTTTTCTAATTTATCATCAACAAATGCTTTGAGCAACATTTTAGAATCATTTACATTGGAAATGATTATAAAGTGCTGTCAAAGCATGTTTTCATTGAGAAAGAAGGCGAAATATATAGCTACAGCAGACGACAATTTTCGCGCTCATCAGTCTAAGGATTAAACACACTCGCCAAGTGTTCGATGTGTCGGCCCAGAACATAGCACGCGTATAGTTGTTATTTTTTTTTTTTACTTTATTTTTAGCTCATAATTAAGATAGATAGATAGATAGATATTCTTTATTTATAGAGGGTGACTCGGTTGGTCGGAACCAATCTTCCCCGAGGCCCTCTTAAGAAGTGCATATACATGTACATACATAAATATACAATACATATTGAAATGATTACATGTTGTATGCATACGTGAATTTAACATGAAGAAATAATAATGATGAGCCATAACGAAAAGTGGTACATGTGTCCCGACAGTCCCATATCATACTGCGCATCGACGCATCTTGAACTGGGTTTAACACGTTTATTTCTCAGTGATAGTTTCAGTTTTTGCTATAAGACGCTAAAATTCGTTCTCGTGCGCTGATATAGGGTTACACGGTCGCTAAGCTCCACAAGACCAATTGTATCATGGCAAATCAAACACGCGGTCATTGTAAACTGTATACCATACATCGTAATTTCGTGATTAGTGACGCTGGCGGGGGGCACAATTAAACAAGTTTTATACAAGATAATACCGCTACTTCAGCCGCTATCGACCCTTCATCCAGTTAAGACAATTACGGGAAAATGTATTTAACGACGTGGAACGTCTTATGTCAATTGGAATACTATTCCAGATTAGCGCGCCTGAGTATGAAAAGCTGTTTTTAAAGAGATTACTTTTAGGTTTGGGAACTTCGTAATTCATATCTGTTTCAGACCTTAATACCATACTCGTATTTTGTAAGTGATTAGTGCGCATTTCAAATAATTCACATACATATTGGGGGGCCATTTTATTAGTTATTTTGTACATAGTTTTCGCTTTTTGGAGAAATACGCTTTCGTCAAAGGTCAAAATGTTGAGTAATTCTAATGAGTTTTGCAAATAAATATATTCGTTTCCCAGAATGATTTTACATGCTCGCCGTTGAAGTTTTGGTTATTATGTACATATTTCGATTTGACGATTTTCCCCATACTATATTGCAATATGTGAAATGTCGCTGAAATATAGGCCTTATAGAATAATATTCGATGCTCAGTAGATAAATAAGGTCTGATTTGATATAATAGCCAGAGATATGATGAAATCCTTTTTGAGATACCGTTAAATTGGTCATTGCACTGGAGATTTTCATCTACATGTATACCCAAAATTTTATTACCGGTAGTGATATCGAGGCTTACATTGTCATATTTGAGTTCAATCATTTTGTCTCGCAAACATGTTCGTTTTTGTGAACTTGTTATTAACATGATTTTGGTTTTTCCTTTATTAAGCATCATGCCGTTAGCCTCACACCATAATTCTAAACTGTCAAGTGCTTGTTGTAAACGGTGTTTTAAGTCCCCTACAGTTGATTGCATGTCATAAAATTGTTGTATCATCTGCATACAGATCGGTTCCTGTTACGTGTTGACGGAGAATAAGTGGCAAATCATTTATAAACAAAAGAAAAAGTGTCGGTCCAAGAATTGACCCCTGGGGTACTCTACAGTTGATAGGTAGAGATTCAGATGTTTCTCCATTTACAGAAACAAGTTGTTGCCTTTGTTCCAGGTATGATTTGAACCAACCCAGGCTTACGTTACTGCACTTGTATAGTCTAAGTTTATCCAGGAGAATTTTGTGATCAACAAGATCGAAGGTTTTACGAAAGTCGACTAAAATACACCCTACTAATTTACCCCGATTTATTGCTTGTAGAAAGTTTTCAAGAAGAACAATTAACGCTGATTCTGTCGAGTGACCTGTACGAAATCCACTCTGGGTTTGATGCAATAGTTTAAACGTTGTTAAATATTCCATAAAATGTTTCTGAACCCATTTTTCAATTAATTTTGAAAGCGTCGGCAAAATTGATATCGGACGATATTATTCACTTCGTCTTTTGCACCGCTTTTATACAGAGGATTGTACTTTTGCTTGTTTCCATGCACTTGGAAGATCGAACTAGTGAAACTCACATTTACTACATATGTAATACTTTTCGAGATAGCGGTGGCAGATAATTTAACAATAGTGGCCCTATTAAATCTAGTCCAGTAGATTTTGATATATCTAATGATGTTAAATACCTTTTTACGAATATTTCATTAATCAAAGGAATGTTAAAATTATAATTTTGCGGTGTATGTTCGTTTTCGAAATTTTTAATATGATCAAAATTTGATTCTGGAATGGGACCTTTAAGATTAGATGCTATAGTGGAAAAATATTCGTTAAAAATATTCGCCATATGTGTATTTTCTGTGCATAGCTGACCAGTTAGACTGTTTATACCTAATAACTGATCCGATTTACCATCATGTTTTGATGCACCAAATTCTTTGAATAATGTCCAGATAGTACGAGGGTCATCCTTGCCTTCTTCAATTTTAGATTTATACGAATCCGTTTTAGATTTTTCTATTAAAGTTTGGAATATATAAGTCCAAAAAGGCCGAATTTTGAAGTGTTATATGTGATATATGTTGGTGCAAGGCGGACAGATGTGTACAATTGTGTGCCGAAATGGGAGACTGCTTATGTCCAATACGGTCCAATTCCCACGCGGTGTCCCGGTGCACGGGAGGCGGGAATAAAAGAGGGGGTAACTGGATAGAACCTGGCACCAGTGATGCAGCGCAAAACGGGTCCCATGTAGAACCAATCCACCCCTGGCGGCACTCGACACTCAAGTTGGTGCCATATAGTCAGTAAGAACACGCGTTATTTTCGTCCACATAGTTGCCACTTCCAGGCAGCTCCAAGGCAGGCCGGGGCCAGAAGCAGGCAAGAGTAGGCAGCAATTCGGCTGAGCTTGAGCTAACTTGCTGATTTGGTTAGACTTGTTATATATGGCTTACGTGCATAAGAAAGTGTTGTAACTGAGTTGCCTGGACACCCTGGCCTAACGTGGCAGGGACATGAACACCTCGGCTCCCCGTGGTGTCCACGTACCCCCATGTGTTAACACGTCGCCTGTCTCACTGGTGCGAACTGGTCGCAGTACGACTACACACCAGATAATACTAATACTACTAATAATACTATGAATAATAATAATATGTAGATGATATATATATCTCACCGATGCGCATATTCAATCCAGAACTAGTAATGGCCGCGGGATACACCCAGATAGGTCAATCCGCCCGGTTTAACCGCTATATCGGCAGCCAGGCAGAGCCACATTGGTGTAACCACAAACCAGTCCGAGTCCCAAAAGGACTACACGCATGGGTTGTGTTCTATAAGTGTCAGTCGGATGCACCAAGTAGTCAATTTCCCTACCGTGAGGCTAGGCAGATCCATCATGTGCCACAATCAACCACCCATAACACGGAGATATGAATAATAAGAACAAAACATGCCCTAGCAACTTGTCTAAGTTAACTCAATTCCGGGATATCCGTAAACGGAAGCAGTTCTGCCCATGCGGTCACGAATTGAGGCGGAGCCATGTGACTAGGCATAGAGGGATCGTCTCAGAATTATGAAATATGCATCAAATGACGACAAGAGGCTACATTGCTTATACGTATTTGTATAAAACTATAAATAAATATATATAACATTTGATCGTGAAGTCGCTGCATAAAACAAGCATGGGAGACGTGCTGGGAAATAAGTAGACACACTCGGATATGAGTAGACAAACCGGGAAATAAGTAGACACCCCGGGAAATAAGTAGATACACAAGAAAAAAAGGAGACGGACCGGGAAATAAGTAGACATACCGGGAAATAAGTAGACATACCGGGAAGTAAGTAGATACACCGGGAAATAAGTAGACATACCGGGAAATATGTAGACAAGCCTGGTAATATGTAGACATACCGGGAAATAAGTAGACATACCGGGAAATATGTAGACAAGGAGATGTGTAGACTAGGGAGATGTGTAGACATACTTGGTGAATAGGAGATGCACCAGGAAATATGTAGACATACCGGGAGATGTGTAGACATACTTGGTAAAAAGGAGATATACCGGAAAATATGTAGATATACCGGGATATAAGTAGACACACCGGGTACCGGGACACAATGAGACACACCAGGAAATATGTAGACACACCAGGAAATATGTAGACACACTGGGAAATACGTAGACATACCTGGAAATAAGTAGGCACACCGGGTACCGGGACACAAGGAGATACACCGGGAAATATGTAGGCATACCGGGAAATAAGTAGACACACCGGATACCGGGACACAAGGAGATACACCGAGAAATTCGTAGACATACCGGAAAATAAGTAGATATACTAGAAACATGTAAACATACCGGGAAGTAAGTCGATACAGTGGGAAAGATGTAGACATACCGGGAAATAAGTAGATACACCGGGTACCGGAACACAAGGAGACATACCAGGAAATATGTAGACAAGCCGGGAAATATGTAGACATACTGGGAAATATGTAGACGCAGTGTGAAATATGTAGACATACCGGGAAAATATTTCACAGCTTGTCTACATATTTCTCGGTATGTATACTTATTTCCCGGCGTTTCTACATATTTCCCGGTATGTCTACATATTACCAGGTGTATCTCCTTGTGTCTCGGTACCCGGTGTATCTATTTATTTCCCGGTATGTATACGTATTCGATGTGTCTACTTATTTCCCGGTATGTCTACGTATTTCCCGTTGTATCTCCTTGTGTCCCGGTACCCGGTGTATCCAGGTATGTCCCGGTATGTCTACGTATTCGATGTGTCTAAATATTTTCCAGTATGTCTAAATATTTCCTGGTGTATCTCCTTGTATCCCGGTACCCGATATGTCTACTTATTTCCCGGTATGTCTACGTATTTCCCGGTGTGTCTCCTTGTGTCCCGGTACCCGATCGATGTGTCTACTTATTTCCCGGTATGTCTACGTATTACCCGGTGTGTCTCCATGTGTCCCGGTACCCGATGTGTCTATTTATTTCCCGATATGTCTACGTATTCGATGTGTCTACTTATTTCCTGGTTATGTCTACGTATTTCCCGGTGTGTCTTCTTGTGTCCTGGTACCCGCTGTGTCTACTTATTTACAGATACGTCTACTTATTCGATGTGTCTACTTATTTCCCGGTATGTCTACGATTTTACCGGTGTATCTCCTTGTGTCTCGGTACCTGATGTATCTACTTATTTTCCGGTATGTCTACGTATTTTCCGGTGTATCTCCGTGTGTGTCTACTTATTTCCCAGCTCGTCTCTTTATTTCCCACGCTTGTTTTATGAAGCGACTTCGCGATCAAATGTTATATATATTTATTTCTAGTTTTATACATATACATAGAAGCAAACTAGCATATTGTCGTCATTTGATGCATATTTAAGAATTTTGAGACGATCCCTCTACATGTATGCCTAGTCACATGGCTCCGCCTCAATTCGTGGCCGCATGCGCAGAACTGCTTCCGTCTACGGATATCCCGGTCTACTATTTTGCCGTTACATGTGTAGTTACCCTGACACTCCTGCCAAGGGACAGACACCATGTGGACCATTCAGTCTGGTTCGCGGGGGGCCAGGATGGACTCCTCATGTGTGTACGGTTTTGGACGTGGAGGTAAATCCGAAATCCGAAAGTAAGCTTGGCATATCTGGACTCGTACTTACCAATCTGTCAAGGACAGGTGTAATGTGAGTTAGTGCACTAAGTCATAACAAACTTGACCCACTGAGACAGCACTGTATGACACGTTCTGTAATCAGAAACGGGCTATATCCAGACTTGTTTGGTAGCAACGTAGATTTCCCGAGTACGGGTCGCACTGAAGGGTTGTGATGGAGGCATTTTGGGGTGAATGGGGCCATGATCGCATTTCTCTCTCTGTTTTGGCAGGTTTTACTTGGTCACGTACTCACAGGAGATACTTTAGCGTTACTTAGAACAAAGTTCGTCCGTCGTACGAGGAGATAATCTGAATCCGAAAGCTGTAGCGAATCGATTATCAAACGTATAAACAGGGGGGCAACCGTGACTTAAACCCTCACAGACCCGTATAGTGGTATTGACAAACAGTGTAGATCCATATGAGCCGGCTCATGACGAGCCGTCTCATCAGGATCTGCACTCTTTGCAAGTACTTTTCATATTTTGGAGAACAAAAACACCAAACAAGCCTGAAAATCCCTTTGTAACGATTTGATTGGTTGCAAAATTTACATATCAAAATCCAGTCAAGTTACTTAGGGGTGAAAGGATTATGTTATTTATTGCAGCATATACTATGGCTGACATCACTGTATCAAAACACAGGGGTGCATTCGTTGTACGTAATCAGCTGTATTGATAATGGGTTGCTCTACCGATACCCTGCAGCTATCGGCATAGATTTGCGGAATTAAGTTTCACTTTCGCGCACTGAAAATATGCTATAGTCCGCTGGACATTCATTCATGCCTCGCTATTCTTATTGACAGAACAGGCAACAATATGATACAAACATATTATCATAAACTCACATAATACAACATGTATTAGCAAATTTCTGCGGACACTTTCGATGAAGGAGAAAGTAAACAACCGTATTAAGCAGGGCCCTTTGCATTCAGGCATCCATTTATCGGAAACATATACAGCCGGGTCCCATTCAACCGGGGCATAGGCTGTCTGTGCTCTATTCAGCTAGACACTACGCGACAGGACCCTGTTTAGCCGGACCATATACACGCTCTGTTTAACCCGGCCCGATTCAGCCGGGGTCTATCCAGCCGGGCCCAATGCGGCCAGTGCCGATACAACTGAGCCCTATGCTGTCGGGTCATATTTAGCCGGAGCTACACATCCTTTTCCCTACATCTTAGTGACCCACATGTTCCAGGAGTGGCTCATATCAGACGCGCCATGGGATTTTGTACCTTCGGACTTCTGAGTAATTTCATGAAATACGTTTACAAAAATTACAATATTTTCCATAAATGGCGTTAACAATTGTATCTACTTATTTCCCGGTATGTCTACGTATTCGATGTAATTCCGCATGTACTCTGAACATTTTGTCAACTTTTGACTTAATTTATGAAAAATATTGTAAATTTTGCAAACGTATTTAATGAAATTACGCAGATGTCCGAAGGTTCAAAATCAAATGGCGTGTCTCATATATAAACCACTGACAGATAATGGACGCTTCCTATCAGCTGACAAAACGGGACTTGTTACCAATCTGAAGCATCTCCGCATACATGCTCATTGTTGAAATAGGCATGTATTTGTTTGATGTATGGTGGGTCTGTACATTCTGATCGAATGGCGAACAACGTGAACCCAGTCATGTCTGCAGTCTGGCCTGGGTCTACAATGGACGCAAAGGCGATATGCCGGTTTTGACAATCGTCACCCAATTGTGTTGCTCCGGTTGTTGTGCCGACTTTGGAAAGGCAAGGCGACCTCCATTGTATGAGGTGAAGTCATAAAGTGACCAGGTTATGATTATTAGTATTCAATCAAATGCAAATCGATCGTTGTTTACGCCCCTCGTAGTTACTGTTAGTTAATTCGTAGTTATTAGTTACGCCAAATTATTACATGTACTTGTATATAATTGAATGTGCACATGCTTTTTAATGCAATTCTGTAGTGGAGGCCACACGGTAGACTGGCATTGGCCAACTATGTCACCCTCGTTAAATATAGTATAAATAAAACAAATAATAACTAATAGTATAATGCTATATTGATTCGTCAACTCGGGTTGCATTTATACTTTTTGTATTATCAGAAAGCTGAGTCGGTATCGTCAACAATTATGCATAGCAAGTATGTAGCATGAACTCATGCCATTTGCAACAATTTTCACTGATTCTCGCCATTATGGTGGGTGAACAGACACACAAATGCGAATGTATCTCAATAGGCACACAGTTCGTTGAACATTCCAAAACGAAACTAAACATTGTTTTTCTCTATCTAAAAGTAATGATGTCAAGTTGGTCTGGGTCTTCATCGACTATATTGGGAATAAGCCCGGTTTTCTTAGGTCGAGGTCCATTTGTGGCGAATTTGTGACTGCAAACACTTCATGATATTCCGAAACGACGACTCTTACAACGTTGACACATTGAATGTAACCGTCTCCATGGCAATATATTGGATACAAACGCTTTGTCCAAATATTGATATATGTGAATGAGATTAAAATCTTGACTTATCAAAATGTCAAGTATAGCATTTTTCTATCAAAGACGTCTGTGAGTATGTGACTTCCCCTCATATATTTATATGGTATAGCCTTATCGCAGACATTTCATCCGCCCTCGCACATGTTTATGCTGTGATTGGGGCTTGTGGATTTTGCGGACAGTGTAGATCCAGAACAGCCTGTGCATCCACACAGTCAGATCAGGGTCTATACTATTCACCAGTCCATAAATGAAACTCCGGTCATGCTTCTCAAATCACATTTAATCTGCCAAGTAGACGGAGCTACCAGCAAAGCCGTAACCTGAGTGTTCTCGCTTTCAGGTAGAATATTCTGGTTAGCAAAGCCTCAGTAGCCGACTCAACCAAAATGGCTAAGTATACTGTTGGGGAGCAACTTTCATTTTATGCATACATTCATGAATAGTGCATTCATACACTACACGACGAATGGTGTAGACACTCTGGGTACACTGGTTGCACATACGTTTACCAATGCATCGTGGCCATTGAACTATCTGCAGTGGCCAGAAATCATTAACACATTCACCGAGTCTGATTAAAATTACTTATATTTGTCAGGAATTTCGGATTATTTTGGATATTTCAGCTAATCACACTCAGAACTGGAGGTGATGCGAGATAAACATGTTGCATTTCGAAACAGATAGATGGTTTGACCCAACATTCACATTATAATTTTTTTTTATATTTCCACTTCCTGATTGTTTTAATTCAGACACAATCACTTTCCTAGTAACGTTGTTTGTGCTATCGACATTTGAAGACAGCTCGTGGGATGATGACGTCAGATCGTGAGTACGTCAGACTGAAAGTTGTTACCACTTGTATATGTGACACGCCTTCGGATTTTCATGAAATACGTTTACAAAATTTACAATATCTTCTGTAAATGGCGTCAAAAATTCCATTCCGAATGTACTCTTGAAGTTGTGTCTACTTTTGACTTTATTTATGAAAAATATTGTAAATTTTGTAAACGTATTTAATGAAATTAAAAAATGTCAGAAGGTACAAACTCAAATGGCGTGTCTCATATACGTATATGAATGGGCATGAACGCTCTTGTACCCGCTGTTGTCCCTCCAAGTCCATGTACGTACGTATATTTCGTGTCAATGATCCATTATTGACTCGCACTCGTAGTGTCTTGTGACCTAATTTGTGCGCATTGTCATTCATGGGACACGACAATTACATTGTCAAAGATCGGCAGGTTACACAACCGCCTACGTTAATTTTGCCAAGATTTCAACATTTCGGAACATCTATTGGCAATATCAACTAGTAATCAAGCAGTTTGATTGGCTGTACCTAGACTGTAGCGCAATCAAGCTGCTTACTTTCAAATACAATATTCAAGTATTTTGTATAAACGCATTTACAAATATTGGCAGGATTAGCGCAGTCGATGGTGTACTGATGCGCCAAATACGTATAGATATAGATATGTGATATTCGCACGATGCATTTATCATAGATGCAAGTTTATAAATAATTATTTAAAAAAAGAACGGAATGTAAATATATTTTTCAGCAATTTTTCTCATTTCTCATCAAAAGGGTATGTTGTTAGCACACTGGTAATAACATACACTTTGGGTGGGTAATGGGGACACCCACGAGATTCGCCGGACCAATCTTATGATGCTTCCGGAGCCCCATGTACCGTGCAGTTCCTGTCGGCAAATATAATACGGTACATAGGATGTTTCATAATTGAAGGAGTCACCGGGAAAAGGGGGCTCAGTCCTATTCTTCCAATAGCACAACTCAGGCTCGACCAATCAAGCTGTTTGATTTCAAGCACAATATTCAAGCATTTTGAAATAAAAATATATTCAAATATTGGCAGGATTAGCGCAGGCGAACGTGAACTAATGTGCCAAATACGTATAGATATAGATATGTGATATTCGCTCGATGCATTTATCATAGATGACAGTTTATTTGCATTAAGCCAACTGGCCCATGTGCATGTACACCATATATAGAAACATTTGCAAATCAGTGTGCATAGCGAAAATCTAATCTAATCATACATACTATATCTGACATCTGATATCTGATGTACAACGTTGACAATGGCTTGTACATGTGTCTGGTGGACACATTTTACACCGAATGCCATGCGCCTGCATATTTGCTTTGATCCTCTATATAAATGACGAATGTGAGCAGTGTCGTCACGCGGGACAGTGTTCGCCGTTTTCCAACGGTGGTTGTGACTACCTGAACGGGGCTTATGACATTTACGACCAGTGTAAATCCGGACCAGTCTGCACTGCACACCGGCGCAGTCTGATAAGGATATACAGTGGTCATTAAATAAATTCAGCAGTGTTCCCGCTTGTAATAGAGTATTGGTTATTATCATGTTGCTAGAACATCCACAGTCTGTAGGTCCAGCCACAAACATAGCTGTGACTGGAGAAATGGGGCTTTATGTCCAGTTTGATGCAATGGAGAACTGATACAGTGCAGATCCTCTGGTCTCAAAACCGAAAACCGCTATCTCAAGTCACAGCTATATTTGTGGCTGGGCCTACAGAAATTGGGATTATATGATTTGTGACTAGTTTAGCTCTAGATCAATTAGCACACTCCTGTAGCCTGATAACGATATATATTGCTTGTTAGAAGCATGACGGTTGCTTCATTGATGCAATGGAGAACAGTGCAGATCCTGATCAGACTTCACATGCTGATCTGGATCTACACTGGTGGTCTCAAATCCTAAAGCTCCATTAGGTCAGTCACAGCCACACTTGAGGATTGATTATGACAATGCATGATACTATGCTTATGCTGTACATATAATATACATTCGTGTTGATGCAATCTAGATCTACAAGTTATTAAACTCGTTGACTGATTTCACACACAACTCGGTATAGCCTCGGTTTTCCATTGCAATAACGCACACATCTCATACAGATAATTATGAAGATAATACGACCGAAGTTGATGTCATTGACATGCACTTGATATGCTCAAGAAGCCACTCTCTCCGAGTGAAGCAGGATACCGCCCATTGAGGGCTTGCGTAGATATAAAGTGCTCCAATATATGTGGTTGTGACCGGGTAAATGGGCCTGATTGGATTTGTGACCAGTACATCTCCTGATCAAATCGCGAGCTCGTGTATCTGATAGCGATCTACGTAGCTTGTTAGAATCATGACCGGTGTTTCATTGAGGAACGGCGTGTATATCCTGATACACTGAACAGGCGAACGCACAGGCTGATCTGAATATGAACTGGTCATAAAACTGATAAGCCATATTTCTTCTGTTGATGTTCGATGTACTTTTGCATAATCTGGCCTTCAATGGTATCTTTAAACTGATCCATCTGTTTCCTGTCGTAATTAAACTTTAATTAGCTGTGACATCACGTAACTCGGGCTGCACTGCCAGCCTAGCCAGATACCAGCTCATCCCTGTAGTATGGGCAGTGTCTCCGTTGTGTGACGAAACCACAGTTTACACTGCAAACACATTCAAAAAGATACAGACATCATTCAGGCCGGATAAATGATATTTAGAGCTACACACTTGTATATGACATGTGCCATGGTGTACATATGGCCGTGTGATTGGTCAATGGTAGATCATTGATCGTGATTGCTGGAGTGGTGTTGTCATTGTTTGAGTTTCCGATTAGAGCGTCTGTGCTGATGAGATACATGTATCACCATTGTCAAGTGTTTCACATTTTCTTCAAGAAACCAGTGTTAACATAAATGCTGGAATGGCGAACAGTGCAGATCCTAATCAGACTGACTGTGCGGATGCACAGGCTGATCTGGATCTACACTAGTCGCAAAACCCATAAGCCCCAACAAAAAACAACAACAACACCAGTTGTGGTAGTGACTGGGAGAATGGGACTAATGGGCTGTGTGACCAGGTTAGTTCCCGATCAAATAGCAGACTCATGTAACCGGAAATAAACATGCTATTGCAATATGCACATAATTCACATATGCTTATTTGGTAAATGTATATTTTCGTCTCTACACACATATTTGTAGAAGCCCATGACTCATTCACAGGAACAGATATGCTGGAAGGCATAGTCCATGCAATAAGACACCTGTTAATGTATTCACTCATATAAAGCACACATAGACTCATTCCCTGTGATGGAAACTCATTACAATATTAAGGATTCGCTAAGAGAGGATTATGGAGCTAAGACCTATCAACTGCTGTATGACTTGTACTAATTAAAGTGTGCAGAACATGGACTGAATCCGGCATCATTAATTACATATTTAACATTTAACATGAGTACAACTATTCTTTTCACAAACCTAAAGACTGTTGTTGTGAGACGTGCATTGTCCATAATGAAAAGGAAAAAGCAAATATGTTGACCCCTACTGATACAAAAATACAACAAAGTCATTTACAATCGAAGGAAAGGACTTGCAAAGAAAACGAACATTACAGACAGATAAACAGGACTGACCATATGTTTTAGGTGAAAAATGATATATAGAAAATAAACAGCAGACGTAAAAATGTATTCAGCAGTGTAAGAGTTAATCTTGCTATATATAATGGCACATGTTACATTTGGTATGAAACCAGGAAAATGGATCTTGTCTGATTGCGCATTTTAAATGCTTGCAACCAGCCATCAAACCTGTTGTTATGTACTCTGATTCTGCACATAACAACACAGGAATCAGTATGTCGTGCAGTTGCAGTGAAGACACATCTTAATACATTAGAACAAACGTTCTTCGAGTCTAGCCACACACATATGGAGTGTGATTAAATGCATGCTGCAATGGAACAGTCACTGGGATACTATCGTATGTGGCAAGACGGAAAAAGCATAGCCATCATAGTTATTCCAATGTGTTTCAGCAGTTTATGACCTTCAGCAAGTTGCCAATGAAGTGTCTGGTGATTTTAAGGTAGACATACATGGTATTAATGTGAACTGGATGAAGTTAAAAAAGACTACTGAGAATCAAATTAATTTCAAATATAACTATGATGATAGATTTACAACAATAGAAGTATCAGAAATGTTAAAAGGTAAAACTGATACTACCAATTTAGCTTACAAATACAATTCCAAATGTTTGGTTTCAAATGAGAAAATGACATACATACTGTCATTATCCCACTATATGGTAATTCCATTAATGTATTACCCATTTTATGACGACAAGTAGGACTGTTAATGATTACCGGACACAGATCTGCTGGAGGTGGATGTGTACTCACATCAATAGTCTATGTAGACCAGTGGCTGTAATGTCTACTAAAATAATTGTGTTTGACCCTGCAGTCATACAATGTAAATGAGTCTGGATACATCATTTCAAATTTAAAGCATTGTATTGAGTAATCAATGTACTGACTATGGACAGGGTAAACTGTATTCAGTTTTCACAAACACTCATCCTGGTCAGCAACTCAGTACCTCTCCATCTTAGTCAATAAACTGATTAATTGCTTTTAACAAACAAATGACATAAGGATTATGTTTATGCATAATCTAGAGTCCACTGTTATTGCACATTTAAATGTCTTCAGAATGTATCAACTGTTATATCTTGGCTTGTTATGGAGTGCTAGTGGAAATATCAAACATGTGTAGGGGAAGCAACTCCTGTCCATGCTTACAATAGTATTGGCTGCAGTTGTTTCCCTTACACAAACTATTTAGCTAACATGAGTTATCTCCCACTCTGACTGGGTCCCAGCTCTTTGATACCTGCTTGGCAGATTCATGGAGATGCTGGGATGTAGTCAGGGGAGAGAACTGGGGAGCGACATCATGGAAGCTGTGCGCAACACGTGGTGACATTTAGAAAAGTTGAATAAAGAAGATTTAATCGTTCGAACTCTTGCAATATATATTCCCCTCAGCCAGCAAGTTATACGGCATTCCTACATGGTGGAGAATCTAATGTTTAAACAATGGATGTCACAAATACATTTCTAAATCTGTTCGAATCAGACGCCGATTTGGATCCCATAAATCCGTTTCGGACTTTCGATCAGCGCCTTCATGACAGTTTCGTCCACGCTCCAATTGCCACATCGACACCTAGCACCCGTGTTCCACCCCCTGTGACTAACACTCAGCAAGCACAGCTCGTGCTCAAATGTACAAAGTTTTTTGGATACATGCATGAAGATGAAGACAAATTTCTTGCTGAATTTAACTCGTACCTCATTCTATCCAGCATTGAAGACCAATTCAAACATGCTGTTGCTGCTTTTCACATGCATTTGTCAGGACCAGCACTTATTTGGTACAATTCCCTACCAGACTCTGCCAAAATATCCTGGGGGGCTTTAATAGAGGCATTGAAACTGGAATATTGTAATCAAAACTTATAGCAGAGGAAGCAGCTTAGAAAAACTTGACACTACGATCATCCAAACCCACTGAGGAGTTCCACAGTATTGTAATGGAAAAGGGCCATCGTTTAGAGAAATGACTTACACATTTGTTGATGGGATGCCACGACAACTACGTTATTTTGTGCGTGCTGGACGGGTACAGACATTCAGAGATGCGTTACATGTCGCGAAGACAGGCGAAGCACACGGATATAGGGCGGAAGAAGCATCGAGCAGTTCAGCTTTAAACACTAGTACACCAACCTTGCAATCGCAAATCCAGAAGCTCAGTCAATGTTTAAACAATTTAGACGTTCGTCATGTTCCTACGACTAATTATACGCGATCCAGGGTAACTACCTGTTACAAATGTGACGGAGAAGGCCACATACAATGGAAATGTAACTGGAATGGCAATGGAAATAAGACTCCAACTTCAAAGTGCCAAATATGTACCCAATTGGGGCATATCGCGAATGACTGTCGCCGTGAAAAAGTGAATACTGATACTACTGCATCTGTGGTGATCTGTCAGTTGTCTGACAATGCTGGGCACAGTGCATGCGAATGTTCCCAGTTAAATGCGCAACTGACAGGCCTATCAGAGTGTAATTCTGGTCATACACAAACTGGTCAGGATGAGGACATATCGCGCAATGATACAGAACGTCCATTTTTGTCTCGGGACAGAAGCTTTATGTATTTACCAATCTACGTTGGAAATAAACGCACTACGGCATTGCTTGATTCAGGCAGCAGCATAAACATCATATCCAAGGAATTCTTTGATTCAATTCCCCAATCATGTATTATAGGTTTGCAACCATGTGCAACCATTGTTATTTTGGCTAATAATCAATCGGTTGATGTTTTTGGTACTGCCAGTATTCAGTTTCGCCGTTCGCCAACCAGTGCGTCATGTATGGTTTTCATCTATATATTCGACAGTGCTTCTCATCTGTTTATACTTGGTACTGACTACATGAAATACAATAATATTGTCTTTGACTTTCGTAATAATACGTGCTTTTCAGGGGTAAAAAGTACCATAAAAGTTACACGTAAGCCAACCTTTGTTCTTGAACCAAATGCAGAGTGCATGGTTACTGGTAAATTATCGAAATACATTGTTGTTGGTATGAAAGGTGTGTGCACAACTCATGCAGAAATGTCACATAAGGGACTGTTTGTTGCAAAAGCGGTTGTTACCTGTAAACCCAATCATAGTGTGCTTGTTAAGGTGCTTAACCCGGGCAATGAGCGGATACATGTAAGTAAAGGATATATACTGGAAACATTCAAATTATGTGACAATTATGTTGATTTGATACATGTACCGGTGTCGGATATATAATGTACCCACGTCACAGTACAGTCACCTGGTGAGCAGGCTGGTGTATCTCAAAGGCCATTATATTCTGATCCTGATTTTGTCAAATTAAAACATATTTTGATGTAAATTCAGAATTGCCTGAAAATTATTTGACTGTCTTTACAAACACAAATATGTTTTCATAACAGATGAAACACCAGAGCTTGACCTTACGACGTTAGCTGAGGATCGGATTCATCTGAAGCCAGATGCTCAGTCTAAACACCAGCGTCCCTACCGGTTACCTCCTGATAAGAAACAGGTGCTGAGGCACCAGTTAGATGAACTACTTCATAAAGGAAAAATAGTTCCTGTATCAGAGACTGAGGAAGTGCCTATAACAAGTCCGGTAGTACTTGTAGCAAAACGAAACAAACCTAAGATAGATCCAAACAATATTACTAGAGAACAAAGTCTCTCATCATACCGGTTCTGTTGTGAGTTTAGGTACCTAACATCGCTGGATTTAAGTTCTGGATTTTTCCAGATGAAAATTTCTGATGAGTCTAGTAAACATACAGCTTTCAATACTTGTTACGGCACTTTCAAATTCCTGAGACTCCCCATGGGTCTTCGGACCGCCCCAAATTCGTTCCAGTTATTGACGGATAAAATGTTGAAGGGTTTAACATATATTTCTGTCTTGTGTTATTTAGATGATGTCTGTGTATTTTCTGAAACATTTCATCATCATTTAGATATATTGAATGAGGTTTTAGCCAGAATTGAGCAGTCAGGTTTGAAGCTGAGACAGAAAAAATGTAAGTTTGCACAGTCGCATTGTGTGTTTCTGGGCCACGACATATCCAAACATGGCATTAAACATCCTAGTGATAGGATTGAAATTCTAAAAGATTATCTCTCACCTACCAATAGAGCAGAGCTCCGGGCATGCTGAACTGGTTTCGTAAGTATATAGCAAATTATAGTGATATAGCGCAGCCGCTGTATCGCCTTTTGAAAAAGGGTGTACTATATGACTGGCCTACTGATTATGAGTAAAGCTTCCAGACACTCAAGAATAATGTTATACAATCTGATGCACAGGCATTTCCTAAATTTGACACGGAATTCCGGCTTGCTGTGGACACAAGTAGCAAGGGGATCGGTTATATACTATATCAAATACACGACGATGGAGTCAGCAGAGTAGTGCGTTTCAGCTCCAAGGGACTGTCTCCATGGCAACAGAAATACGGACCAACCAAATTGGATCTACTTGGTGTTGTCATAAGTGTATTCGACTGCGCACCATATATTCGTGGTCGCCACTTTGTCGTCGAGTGTGATCATCAGGCATTGCAACCATTGTTTCAAAAACAATTTAAAGGCGCCATATACGAAAGATGGCTTGCTATATTACAGCAATTAGATTTCGACATAATCTACAAACTAGCGGCGAGATGGTGGTTGCAGATGCGCTATCAGGTGTGGATCATTTCCCGGAAATGTTGGACTCTAGTCCAGAAGAAGAAGACCCTTATTTCCTGTATGTGCCACAATAATTAACTCAGATCAGAGTTATGTCCCATGAAGGTACATATCAGACATTACCTCGTGTCAATCAAATTCGGTTACAGCAGGAGTGTGATCTGTATGATGCCGACACGGAAGACGATATATATGTAGTTAATAAGCCTATAAGACACCGTCTTCGTCAAGTTTGTACAGATTTTGCCACAAAGCATGGAAAAACAGTGTATTACAGATAGTGATATCCCTACTACCGAACAATACATTCCAGAAAGTGATACATGTATCACGAGCAACAAACACATTGATACATGTATCCCTTGTGACGGACAGTGTAGTTCGGCCTGCGATAGTCATAGTAATGAACACGATCGTAATTATCATACAAACGAACAGTGTATACCCAGATCAGATTCACAAATCAGTGACCTTCAAGTGGAAATTTCATCTAATACCGTGTGTGCAAATCAGTGCATGCTAGTTCATTCACATGAAATATTACATTCCGATACCGTTAACACTGCTGTGGATTCTTCAAGTGTCAGCACAACAGATACAGACACAGTTACAGACATGTCATGTATGCCGGCAGTGTCCCAGATCGGTATGACTCCGGACAGCATTCGTATATGTCAACGAGCTGACACAGACTTGAAACCAATTATTCTGTATTTGGAGACTGGAGAGTTACACCGCTCACAGCGTAAATCCAGAGACATACTTGTTCAACAATCAGATTATTCTGTGATGAATGGACTGCTATTCCATTCACGTGTGGCTAAAGCCAAACGAACCAAATCGCATTCACATTACCAACTTGTATTACCACATTGTATTATAATGAGTGTTTTGAAACTGTTTCACTATTCACCCCTTGGTGGTCATGGTGGTATACAAGATACAATAGACAGAGTGAAGGAACACTACTAGTTCTCAAAACTCGCAACAATAACGGCAGACTATGTTAGATCATGTCACGAATGTCAAGCACGGAAAGTAACAAACGTGTATGTGAAAAATGCTGTTGTTGCATATCCTACACCAGTCGCACCCTTTTCGGTATGGGAAATTGATTTGTATGGTCCGCTTCCATACACTTTGCGTGGCAACTGTTATGTTTGTACGGCCTTAGACTTATTTTCCAAATACTTGTATGCTGTACCAATTGCCAGAAAAGCTATTTACAACGTTCGGAGTGTGTAACAATCTTATCACAGACCAAGGCTCCGAGTTTACTGCCAGAGCTACGCGAGAATTATGCAACATGTTGGGAATTGCGCAACAATTCACGCCCAGTTTTGTTCACCACTGTCTCGGTGCATGTGCGCGTACACATGGAACTCTAGCCAATCGACTCACTCCATATATAAGAGTGAATGTAACAATTGGGACACTTATCTCCATACAGTGGTATTCGCGATTGTGTTCGCACAACGACCCAAGTTTCCATTTGTGAATCACAAGTACAGTTTGCAGTCATTGCCGCAGGATGGTACGAAATATATGGAGAAGAAACTTGAATTACTTCATCAGATTCAGAGTGATGTATTAGACAATGTAACAAAAGCGAAGACTGAGATGACAGCTCGAGCGAAGGAGGATAAAAAACGTTCAGTGTTTACTGAAGGCGACTATGTCTACTTGCATCAAGAACCTACTGGATCAGCACAGAAGCTGCGACATCATTATAATATACATTTGTCATTGACAGTGTTGTGAGTGATAATATGGTAGTACTGAAGGATCCAAACAGACAATAGCATTTCCATAAGCCGATACACATTGATAGACTCAAACGAGCTCATGTACGTCAGCCTACGTGTCACAATTTCTTTACCGTGAAAGTTAAAGTGCCGTTAAAAACGGTATCGACACAATCTACACAGACAATCATGGAATGCAGTTCTTTTACTCCTAGTGTTACATGTAAAACGACTGACGACACGTTGCAGAATATTATTCCAGTGAACACACGACCCAAACGATTAGTGCGGAAACCAATTCGATACAGAGATTCAGAGCATGTTGATCCCGATATACTAGACCTACGAGTATCTGATCATGCTGATAGCGATAGCTGTAAAGTGAAACGCGTCTTGGCTCAGAAAAACACACAAACCGGTCTTCATTATTTAGTGCAGATACTTGGCGAACCTGCACATAATGCTCAATGGGTCCCAGATTCCATCCTGAACTACAAAGCTTTAGCGTTAGTACAAGCTAGACCTCCTCCCCATATTACATAGTCAATATGAGAATACACAGGATAATATTATAGATTATGTACTTCACATGTAATGAAACTATATTCTTTGTCATATATGTATTCATGAACACAGACACATGATTAATTTCATCAGATATACTATTGAGATTTATAGATAATGTATATGGCATTATGTAAATTTGTGTACATGATGTAAATGTGCATGAACGTTGGTGCTGTATTCATACTGCCCAGAGTATGGGGAACTTATGACTACATGTGCATTCAGTTCTTCAAATGATAAATTTGATGATTTGTATTCTGATGGTATACATTGGTGTTGTGATTATGAATGTCTATGCCGTACGGTACGGTTGGCTCCGTGTATTTTATGTATGCTTTATGGATATATGCATTGCTATTCGTACATGCTTAATTTGACATCGGACATTGCTCATTCCCGTCTTTGAATCCATCTGACTCCTTGAATCCACCCGTGTCTCTTTTCTCTCCTGTTTTTGTATCCATCCGTCTCCCTTTGAATCCATCTGCATTTCCTTGAATCCACCCGTGTCTCTTTCCTCTCATGTTTTTGTATACATCCGTCTATCTTTGAATCCATCTGCATTTCCTTGAATCCACTCGCATTGAATTCATTCATATCTCTTTGAATACATTTACATGTCCTTGAATCCACATGTCTCTCTTTGAATCCATCTGTCATTTCTTGAATATACGCTGATGGTTCGCTACTGTCAATGTTACATGCATACTGTATAATCCATGCCATTTGATTGTCTACAGATACTGTGTTTTACATTTCATTGCTGTTAGTTATTTGTACTTGCCGTCAGTACATGCACATTCGCAGATCAAAACAGTATTGTGAAATGTTTGTCAGACACAGCTGGTTTCATTTCTACTGCTAAATTTCACTAATTTACATGTAGATGTAAAATTATCAAAATGATTGTCTGTAAATATTTTACACAAGTCTGCTTGCCTGATCTGGTCGAATTCATGATAGGAGAATCGGTTGGATGAATAATACCGATACTCTATAAAACTCCATGTGTGTTATTGAGTGAAATCAATATGTTTGGTACACATGCACATGTAGGTCGTCGATTCATTAATTGCTACAATTGTCTTCACATGATTGTTTCTTCCAGTATCATGTTTTATACATTTATACATAAATAGCTAACTTCATGTGAAATGGTCATGGTGCGAAATATGAAAAACATGTACATGATGTATAACTATATGTCTAGGGAAGACATGTTATTTACTGTATGACTGGTAATGTCTGCCGTTTCACTACAAAAACAACACATTTGTAAATCGTAATTAATATTTTAACAAATATTAATTTCCGATTTACTTTAATTGTAATGGATATTTCAACAAGTATAAAATATCTGTAATATTTGTTTAGATACATGTCCAGTCATTCAGTGTCAGACTTGTATTGAGATCAATACAATTACCGTGTTGAAAGCAATACAAATCACCTACGATCTTGTAAACAAGTTACATTTAATGTTCACAAGTACTAAGGAATTGAGTATTATTAAGTAATGATTGTACTTTATTCAGCTCTGTCAATCCACATGTTTCAGGCTACATGTAGCTGCGTTCATGCAGGATAATGTCATATTGCTGACTTGATGTTTTTGACCAACAAGCTGATGGGTATGTGCCATCTCTTTGCTTTTACGTTAGCAGTTTTGTACATGTTTGATACACCACGGTCTGCGTATACTTGAGAATTTCTTTTTGTATGGTTGTGTCCCTTGATCACGGACTTGTGTAACTGGAGTGTATGAGAACAGATTGTGGTTTATCTCCGCTGGCAGCCTGTTTATCTCAATAAATATTTCGTTTGTGAGGTTTTTCTGTTTGAGATTTCCACTGGCACTCTTCGGAAAATTGTAAACAATTTTATTTTTGGGGGCGGGATTTTATATTTTGGCTTTTTATGGAGTGCTAGTGGAAATATCAAACATGTGTAGGAGAAGCAACTCCTGCCCATGCTTACAATAGTATTGGCCTCAGTTGTTTCCCTTACACAAACTATTTAGCTAACATGAGTTATCTCCCACTCTGTCAGGGTCCCAGCTCTTTGGTACCTTCTTGGCAGATTCATGGAGATGCTGGGATGTAGTCAGGGGAGAGAACTGGGGAGCGACATCATGGAAGCTGTGCGCAACACGTGGTGAAATTTAGAAAAGTTGAATAAAGAAGATTTAATCGTTCGAACTCTTGAAATATATATTTCCCTCAGCCAGCAAGTTATACGGCATTCCTACACAACTCACCAAGGTGTTGCACGCCACCCTCCGCTCCCACCTACTTCCTGCGAGTGAAATGCAATTGTAATGACACAATAAAGAGGAAACCCCTAAAACACTCTGATAACTCCAAGTCAAATTGTTGGTCCCAAGTACATGTTTTCCTATATAATAACTCTCGTTAACTCGTACATTTGTATTTGTATTAACTCAAACTACTTTCCTCAGTCCCCCCTGTATAATAATTATGTAGATCTATAACAAGTATTCATAAAATCACCAACGCCATTTTAACCAGGCGCGGATACAGGGTGGGGGGGGGGGGCGTCCAGGGGGTCCCCCTGCTTCCGGCAAAAAAGAAGAAAATCTAGAATACTCGAATAGTTGGATGACTTTTTTCGTGGCCTATGTGGCCCCCCTGCAATTATTTCTGTATCCGCGCCTGATTTCCCGATGCCCTAACTCCCCTACCCCTTTATCGCCATATGAGCAGAACAGTCGGCAAGGAATTAGGCCGGAATTCATCTACACCTGTATTTAATATGTAGCCACCATTCAATGACACACGTCTCAGGCCCGTACGCAGGATTTTCTATTGGGGGGTGCGTCAGGGGGGTGCGTCAGGGGCGAGCCCCATGTAGTGGCGCGAGTACGATAGGGGGGTCCCTAGCGTACTCGCGCCACTACATGGGGCTCGCCCCTGACGCACCCCCCTGAAATTGTTTAAACCTAGATGGCCTGAAATGCACTCTCCTGCATTTTATGTCAATTAAATTCGGATTTCAACGGTGGTAAATTGTGACGGCCTGCGTCTCGTGATACACACTTCAATATGCTCTCATTATCTTACGATTGTGGAGATATCCACGGGTCTGTAAGGTCGATAGGCCAATTCTTACACACACCCAACCAACCTACCAGCCATCCAGCATGTCCAGTCCACCAACGTACATGCTTGTATTCCACGCAATTTTAATTCAGCGCAACTAAATAATCAAATATGTACAGTCATCCAAATGGCAGTCATTCGGTCAATAAATACGTGTCCATGTAGTTAACTCTGGTTGTAGACGCTATTATTATATAGGCAGTTTACTCCTGAACCTGGTCAGCCGCCATCCTGTCAGTGCCGCAGCCGTTAATCCTCGTCTGCTGCTGGGTACCACGTTAGATGTCCTCGGGGTATACACGATAGATGCCAGTGGGAAACGGAATAGAGGCCACGTAGCACAATTTGGTAACATAATAGAGCCCGGGAACAAAATAGAGGCCGTTTAAGTTTATTAACGATGCATAATTATTTACATGGATCCATATATTAACGGAGATTCTTACTCCGATTCACGTATATGCCTAAATGATCCGTAGTGCATGTATAGACGCCTGTCAGCAGATCAGGATACCGTTGTTTGAGTGCTGGACAAATTACAGTACTTTCTGTTTTGAAGCCTCATACTATACAGTGTATTCCCATATGTAGATGTCGAACAGACGTAATCCCACAGACAGAAGTCAATCAATCGATAACATTTATGCCCGCGAGATATCATGTCTGACAGAGAGTTCCTGAACGATATCATGTAAAGAAATTGAAAATTTTCGTTTCTGGATGGGGCTCTACAGTAAATTGAAAACCATTTAGCATGTGCATGATGACGTAGTTTCCTACCATTGTATATACACATAAACACTCGCTAAATGGATACTAGTAAATTGTAAACTACTGAACGGGATCTACTGAAGCAAACACATGTTAACTTGTACTATGTGATTCACTTTATCATTTTTTTATTTATTGCAACAATACATACATACAGCAAAATATCAACATCTTACATATTCAAAATGTCTGCCAATAATGTCGTCTGTACATAGGATTCATTTATATACTTGGCTATGGTTAGCATGTGACTAGACAACACATTCGGTGAACATCAGAGTAGAAAGACAAGGTATTTTTCTGTGTTTCTATGTCACGTTAAACTTTTTATAGTGGTTGCTGGTATATTTAGGAATATGTTGGTTTGGCGATATTCAGACCTCTCTCTATTCAAATAGATTTGAATCGATGTATTGGTGTTTAACGGCCTATCAACAGCCGGGCCAACGGGTTCGATCGCGCATTTAACCTGCTACCATTGCCTATTCAAATAGAAGGTGCACGTGACGTACATTACCAATCGAGCAAATTATTACTTGCTCCATTTTATCCAAATAGTGAGTTTGTCACCGAATTAGTATATATTGGAATCGGGTAAAAACGGATGTAATTATATGTATAATATTAATACATGATTTATTCAATTTCAATATATTTCCCACCTGGGAGAGCTGCGGGCAACCCAGGGAGGTCTGGGGTTAGACAACGTTTAAAGTATAATTCCCGCTTCTCGGAATTAAGTTGTTTGTGTCTAATTCATGGGAGTGGCAGCAGTAGTGTCTCCATATATACATTATGTGCAGTTTTACGAACTACTAATATCACCTCACTTGGATTTATATTGCCGCAGCTCGAGACATTTGCTGTCTAAGTCTCCGGGTGTGCCCCTCCCCCCCCCCCTCACAACACACACACCCATGTTGTTTGAACCGTCGCTGTAGGTAGAGGGAACTGAACATTTTTCGATATTTTCAGCTCAAATACACGTATTAGATACGTACTATACTTAAAACTGGTGCCAAAAACTCATCCAGTGGTTTACAGAGCGCAGACATACAACATAACACTCGTAATTGAATGTAGTTTCGGACGAAAATATGTCTGCAAAAATCCCACATGGGGGGGTCCATTTCCAGCTGACGGCATATAGCAATCCCCAATATAAACGTACTAAATCGTAGTAAAGCATAGCGAAACTCGGCAGTCACCTAGTAAAACCTACTACTAGTAATCCCTAGTGAAATCGTGATAAGTAGCCGCTTTGATACCCTGCCTGTCACATGTCCGATGGGGCGATGTTTAGTAAAACCTTGCAAAAACGTAGTGGAAACCTACTAGAAACCTGGAAAAGCCTATAGCTAATACCCCCAAAACTGGGCAAAGATTTGGCAATCCATACGGATGGGAAACGTAGTAATACATAGCCCTCAATACCTGACAGTGTGACAACTAGGTCTTATATCTCGGGGTATCATTATTCTTGAATTAAACAACACTGCTGAAACATTTAGCGAACATTCTCAGAATGCATGGGTTTAAATGCAAGACATGGGTGATTACTATCTGACACTCCTTAGGTAAACAATGATATGGCAGTTAATTAGTATGAATGGGCTCCAACAGACTGGACGTGGCACATATAATGGTTGTTTGAAAAGCCATCTGGATAGAGGCTGTACCAAGGTAGCCATTCTTCTGATAGCCATTACATGAACGTTTTCCAAGAGTAGCATGCCATTAAATATTTAACAATGGAAAGTGGCTTGAATATCTTCTTACCAATCAAATGAACAGATTAATTGCCATTAATCATTTTTTTTGAATAACTGGAGTCAAATGTCCTAAAGCATAGAAATGTGTTCTCAGGTTGCAAGTATATGTCAATCTCTGTTTCGCTGGTATATGTGCATACTCCAGGAGAGAGAATACAGTGCGTAAACTTTGTGTTTTCCATTTCTAGCTATTGATAGATTGCTATTTCAGTATTATCCTAATACATGTAGGAACAAAAGTCAAAAGTCATTTCGATTCGAAATGATTCTAATGTACTGACAAACCATGTTTTTGATGAGAAAAATGAAAATAGAAAATAAGCAGCAGACGACAAAAATTAATTCAGCATTGTAAGGGTTAATGCTGTTCATTTTATATATCTACTTATTTTATAATACATGCACCATGAAAGTACAAGGCAAAAACTTGAGTATATGTTTGTATTTAATTTATTTGATGGAGAAATTATTTTCGACGTATACAAATGGCTAAATGTTTTAGCGACCTTGTGACGGTCAAAACGAGCATGGTCATGCTAATTGAAGGTCACGTATGTTTCATTCGTTCACTGGATCATGCTATTGTGCTTGATTTACAAGTCAATACCTTCAACTTCAGGCGCATTCCCAATATACAATCAAAAGGTGCTTCAATGACTGAATGGCGATCAGTGCAGATCAGTGCATATCTTGGCCAGACCGCGCCTAGATGCGCATGCTGATCTGGATCTACATTGATCGCAAATAGCATATGGCCATTGAGTCAGTCATAGCCACGTATTACTATTGGATGAATGGCGATCGCACCTCACACTGTCAGTCAGGTATTACTGAGCTACGTATTACTACGTTTCCCACACGTACAGATTATAGATAGATTCTTTTATTCCTCCATAGAGATGAAGGGTACAGTACATGATAGAACAACAATACACAGGCATATATAACATATTTACAATACATGTATACATTGACATGTAATGGCCATGTACTGTTGCACTGTTGTTGAGATTCAGTACAGGGGCGTTACATAAACAATATAAGGGAAAATGACGAAAACATACGTATGTACAAATCATTGCTCATTAGGTTCATATCAGTTAATACATCATTGTAAACCCGTGTCTCTCCTGACCACATGTAGATCAATGCAGCCTAGGACATAGCTAGGCTGCAGTACAGTACATGTGGACAGTTATAGTTTGCTGTGAGAATGTATGAAACCACACCGTTCAATGCACATGCTCCAATGCCTAGAGCGAAAACGAAAATCTAGGCAGGGACCTACACTAAACTATGCAGCAATGATGAACCAACCGAGATGACACCTGTGAGACTTATAGCTAATTAACATCATACCGGGGTAAGCCGATTGCCGAGTTTCATTCGGATTAACAAGTATGCCAATTAGCTTTATACTATCCTACAAGGTAGCCAGTTGTCTTCATATTTGTGCCAATGGACAAAGTTGAATGCATGTATTCACTAACTGAAAGATGGGATGGAGAACAGAAGTTTTAAACGATGAAGATACCAAATACCAATGTCTTTCAGCAAGTTTAGTTCAGATACGTCGATATGTAGAATGTGTGAAGCACTGCATAACACATGTATTTGTTGTTCAATATGTAATGAGGTGAATTGGTCGAACACATGCATTCCACATATTTGAATGATCTTTTTCCACAAAATCTGTCGCAAGTGTTCAGAATACATACAGTAATTAACATACAGTGAATTATCATGTTGTTAGTGAAGAATCCACATTTGTCACAATGACGAGACCACGTGTCCGAATACATCTTCGCAATTAGGTACACTGCAGATTTGCAACGTAACGCTATGTGTGAGTTTATAACTGAATCTGTCCATAAATCACAGGGAGACAGCGACTGGTGAATTTCCTTGAAACATACCAAGTCACTGTCAGCATCAGTGCGATTATGCCAGAGTGTAGTTTCGTGATCCTGTATCTTATTGTTCACTGCATATTTCCACACGTGTTTACATGGGAATGAACCACTTTCAATAAAGTATTCAAGGAAATCACGAAGCCCGTATTTCAACAAAATCCGATATATGTCCGGAATAAAACCACTCGCGGATGCTGGGTTCTGATTGTAAGCTGTAAGTCGATTCACGATTATTTGTTTCCCAACACGATATGTTGGCAGAGCGATGAGTTGGCTGAGAAATCTTAATTTACAGCGGTCGATTTCTGCTTCCACGGACACTGACCCTACCAACCCCATTGCAATGTCACTACGCGTTCTCTTTGGAAGACCCTGCATGTATTTGATGCACTGGCGATGGGCACGCTCTAATGTTGTAATATCCGCTGGTATGATGTTATTCCATAACTCACAGCCATATAACGCCCTGGGGAGTACTATACGTTCGTAAATATTCTTGGATGTTAGTGGATGAAGCCCTTTATTATGAATTCCACTGTTAATAATACTCATGAATGTTCCACGAATTTTCGTTGATGCGTCTAAAACATTTTGCTTGGTGTCCAGATATTTATCACATATGATGCCTAGATGAGTGTAATTTACACATTCTTCAACAACCTCATTTCCAAGGCGCCACATCCGATTCCTGGTAGTATAGTTATTCTTTGATTCATGAAACACAATGACATTACACTTGCTGCAATTATATTTATAGCGCCACTTACATGAGTATGCATTACAAATGTTCATCATAGTCTGTAATCCGTTTTTGGAATATGACACCAGAACCATGTCGTCTGCAACGGTTGGAGAGCTACAGTTAGTGTCATAAAATGTCATGCCACAATTACAGTGTTCGAGTTCTCGCAGAAGTGCGTCTATATACACAAGATAGAAAAATGGAGAAATGATACCGCCTTGTCTCGTACCCTGCAGTACCTCAAATGTTTTTGAGATGAAATGTTTGTATCTAACACTGCCGGTCATGCCGTCATACATATTCATTATTGCATTAAGTTCCGGTTCACTGATCCCCAATTCGTTCAACTTGAAGAAAAGTCCGTCATGCCAAACGTTATCGAATGCCTTCTGAGAGTCCAAAAAACAAACATACAGCTTGCTACCTTGTTCCTTGGAATAAGAAATACATTCCCGAAGTAAGAATGAAGTCATTATACAACTGAGTCCTTTCTGGAAACCACCTTGTAAAGCTGAAATTTGGTCAGACCGCTCCTTATAAATTCGCAGGTAAATTAATCGTTCAGATTGCCAAACGTTTGCCCCGTTGTTTGTTTTTTTGTTGTGGTGGGGGGAGGGGGTATTATGTGTTACTAGGTTTGTAGTAGGTTTCCACTGCGTTTTACAAGGTTTTACAACGTATCGTCCCGTCTAACATGTGACAGGCCGGGTATCAAAGCGGATCTATGACTGTCACGATTTCGCTAGGGATGAGTAGGTTTTACTAGATGATCGCCAAGTTTCGCTACGTTTTACTGCGATTCATTACGATTTTATTAGGGATTGCTATGTAGTTTCAGCGAGTATTGCGAGGTCGGCGAACAGGAAATAAACGCGGCCGCGTTGACAAGCCAAATCAAAAACGTAGTAATATATGTAGTACAACGTATTATATACGGCTATATAAGTAATGTTGATTGCTTCTATCACGTTTGTTTTGGACACTTTCAACATTAATTTGACACGTAGTATTATACGTATTAAAACGTAGTAAAATATATTAGATGCGGCCATACCTACTAAAACATAATTAAACGTAGAAATAAAACACTGTAATAAGTAGTAAAAAATAGTAAAGCGTACAAAATACGTAGTAGTACATAGTGGACTGTAGGTATGTCTAAGTACGTTTTTGTACGTATCTAATACGCTTTAATACGTTTTAACTACGTTTTGATACGTTTTATTATGTTTTAATAGGTATAAGTTACGTATATCGAAACCCAAGTTAAACGGGAGCAATCATCAGTACGTATACAGTCGTATCAACTACGTTCAATAAGTATATTGCCGTTTTACGTCGTATTAAAAGCGTAGTAATACTTAGCCCTCAATACCTGACAGTGTGACTGGGGCTTTACGTCGAATCACGTCAGTCCGTTGATCTACGGATGGCCACAACATATACTCTATGGGAAAATAAGACAAATGAATCTCTTCAGTAAGCACAAACAGTGTAGCGACTGATCATATAGTTTAATGGAGGAATACGATAACGCATATCAGTTAGATGGTAAACACATAGGCACTGACCATTTTTATTGATATGGGTATATAATAAAAACTGAATGGCAAACACCAAAGCAGATTCCGATCATCACATATAACTGTGACTGGAGAATTGGGCTGTATTGATTAAGCGACCAGTGTAGTCCCAGATTGGCCTGTACATCAGCGGAGTCCAGAAATATTAATAAGAACAATGTATTATGCCAGAATTGAGAAACTCCGACAAACTTCTTAATGTGTGAAATAGTGCAAACTTATGAAGGTCAAAATGTCAAGGTCATATTAAGTTAAGAGCAGCATGGATGTGTGGCATTTGTCCATAAGTATGTGAAATATTAAAGTAATATACCAAGGGATATATAAGTTATGATATAAATGAAAAACTACTGCGATCTTCTTAAAGTTCATGCCCACTCAGTAGGCACAACATGTTCTTTATGGGAATTAAATAAGTGTATAATTGTGTCACTATTCCACCCCTTCTAAAGATTATGAGAGCCCGCTATACAGATATAATCATTTGGTAATATTTAGCTTACTGATAGTGACTCGCGGTGGTATCAGGCTATTTTCATGTGCAAATGAGGCATTATGTTTTTTAATTATTTATACTAATTAAATGTGTCACCTGAAAAAAATAATATTTTCGACAGATTAGAAAGTATGATCATTGTACATCAAACACATAAATAAATACAGAGAATAAATTGTAAAATCCGTTGACATTTTAAGGAAACACTGATATCAGTGTGGAAATTTACGTCTAATATAAAATGTATAATAATGCCAATCAATACGTGGGTAACGGTGAATTAATTTTTTCTTCGCCAGAAAATGTCTCAGATGATGTATTTGATATAGAGAACAGTGTGTGCCTACTGAGTGGGCGTGTACCTTTAATGTGTGCAAAAGTTCAAAGTTGTCAAGGTGAAAGGGTCGATGTCATATTAAGGGCAGTATGTATGTGTGGCATCAGTCCCCAAGTATGTTGTGTTGACATATTTAAGTAATCCTTCAAGGGATATATAAGTTATGACAACATTAAGAAACTGTAGCGAACGTCTTAATGTGACGGACGGACTCACGGACTGTCGGACACACGGACACATAGTCCAAACTATATATATATAATTGCGGATGCCGGTAAAGATGAATCCCGATCGTTAAATTACCCATCGCATGCTCCCGACCACTCACCACAGTGGCATGATACGAACCTATTATACTGTTTGTAAGAAACAGGGCCGCTATTGCACTGGCTGGATGATGATCAGTGCATGCTCAGAGGCTGGTCTGGATCTACAGTGGTCGGAAATGCCATGAGCGCCATATGTGGATGTGACTAGAGAAATGGGGCTTATGGCAGGTGTGACCAATGTAGCTCATAATCATATATAACACTCCCGTAGCCTGATAACGATATGTATTGCCTGTTAGAAGTACTACGGGTGTTTCATTGATGGAATGGCATTGATTGGTGTGCTGGACATTATTCAGTCAATGCGTAGAAAATGTATAAATGGACCGTTGCAATATGAAATGATATGATCACCATGCAAGCTCATAAATTATTAAAATTTATTCTACACACAGTCCGTGTGTACTGTCCCTAGCAGGTGTAGCGATGCGAATATCAATGTTTATCCGAAATTCTTCTAATGTGGTGGCTGGTTTTAGTCTTTCTGGTGGAATACGAGAGGTACATGTATTACACGTTGTGTATGCTTGGTGAAAGTTCCTTTATCGGTCCCGCTGAGAGCCAGGTGATATGTATCCCTCTGGTCATCTGAATCATGATACTCCATCAGACCTACACGTGGTTGCTGATGCGGAAGTTTGGAAGGCGCTATATCTTTATTTCGAACCGCTCCCTACCCCCTGTCGGTCGTCGGTCAACCTCTCATGGATCACTTGTAACTTTGTACTTAGCGGAGACGCATCATTTCTTTGGAATAGTACACACGGATTGTGATATGAATACATTCTTTTTATACCGGGGATGGAAGGCCCGCATTCCTATTCCTACCTCTAGATATATATTCATCATTAAATGCCTAGTTTGGCTTTCGTCGCTATTTCGATACTAAATAGCCATGTGTCTACTAATATTTCAGAAAGTGACAGTTTGGCTACTAAACGTCACAGAATGTACTTTAAACAATTACTATAATAGTATTGCTCTTTTTCGTTTTATCAGTTCGATTGAGCGATTAATTTCAAAATCCTAGCGCCAGCTCAGAATGCATATATGCTATTGACTATTTTGAAACAATCGTTATGCTTCGGTATTCAATAAAGCATCAACATGTTTTAAAATGACTGAAGTATTTACAAATGCTACTTAGACACAGAGACTATACAAACTACTGTCTGTTCCACGTTTTGCTGCCGACGAACTTTTGGCTATTAAACACATCAAATCTAAAACATATTAATATGTAAGTACGTTTTCATCAATAACAAAAAGGTCACCCTCCCTAAAAAGAAGAGTTGGTGGAATTCCATCAAATATTGATTTTATTGCGAAACAAAACGATTTTCCTATGGGAATTTAACATGGGGCAAACAGTAGGAGGATGGTGACCAGGAGGGTAAATCGTTTTTTCGCAATCAAATCAATATTTTATGGAATTTCATCAACTAATTCTTTTGAGGGAGGGTGTGTCTTTTTGTTATTGATTAAAATGTACTTACATTTTGTATTGTTTAGATTTAATAGATTTAATAGCCAAACGTTTGTCGGCAGCAAAACGTGGAACAGACAATAGTATTGTAATTGTATTACTCTATGTATCTACGTTATGTGTTAGTGTGTTTTTTCACACAATACAATTTCGTTTGCTTACAATGTTACTGCGAGAGCACTTTCCGCCAGCCAGTACCGACGAAAACCGACCTCCAACAACCAATATGGATTAAACTTCAGATCGATCATGAACAGGAGTAATACCCTAATATATTCCTGCCACAATATACACTTACATTTGGAATCCTTATCAAATATTAGCATGTGCACACCTGAATACGTATGCATAATTTTCAACAATACGCATAAGCATTTACTATAGTATTGTCCATACGTATATGTTCGTATTGGTGAAGGTATTCGATATCAATACATATCCGTATTGGTATGTGCATTGCATAATAATATATATCCGTATTGGTATGTGTATTGTAAAAGAAGACATGTCCGTATTAGTAAGTGAATTGCAGATGCATACATATCCGTATTGGTATCCGTATTGTAGAATAATACGGATGAATAACCGGCACGTATATTTAACCTATCTGACACAAAATACGCATCCGGATTTTAGTACGTATGGCCAAGCATTGGTATAGAAATACGGCACCGGATCGCTACAATTATGTCATCAATACCATACTCGTATTGTTGAGTATTTCTGTCATGTTGACCTGTGACACATGCCCATTGTAAGTTACATATAACAACCGTGACATACATACACACTACACACATACAAGTATGGATCATACCGCAGGTCATAGTTGTGTTTACTTTCTGCCATAAATGTCTTTCAGAATCCATAATGATCCGTTTGCAATGAAGCATGAAACAATAATAAAGTTGTCTGCCTTTTATGTCTACGCCTTTGAGCAGCTTTCTGTTTTCGTGGACGACTTAAATCAATATATCACCGCCTTCAGTATGTCGTCCCATTGATTGTCTTTTATGTTGTGTGATGATTGGTAATTATATAACGCTCAAACTGCAATGAAGAGTGTTTCAGAAACCCACCTGATATTCACTTGGATGTTTGTGTCATTGAATTGCTGGTCGTTCACTATCAATACAGTTACATTACTTCCTCTGATGCTGTGAAGCACATCTTTGCATTTGCATTCAATCTTCTATTAATCACCAACACATTTTTGGGATTAAGTCAATGGTGTGGTTTATATATTATTTCACATACACACACGCACATACACAAGGTGCATGATCACGTGGTCGCAACAACAACAACGTCGCCCACTCCAAACTAAGTATTATTTGATATTTTCCTTAATATGCAACGGATTTTGATGAAATATGGCGCAGCAAACGCGTCTTCATGAGCTGCATTTGGCACATACTTCTGTCATTTTTGCGAAGAATCGATTTCCGTCTTTGCGAACATACAGAGACCACCAAGTTCAGCTTAACAAGACGCGTTTGATGCGCCATATTTAATCAAATTCCGTTAGGAAATAAGAACACTATAAAATAATACGTACTTTGAATCAGATGGATTCCGGAAATTTCAGTACTTGTTAATTGTTGTTGTTGTTAGTACCACGTGATCATACACCTTGATACAGTATCTAATACAGCCGTGGTTCTCAATAGTCATTTTGACGTTGGGCCGCACATAACGTGATGAAGTTGCGTTGGTAACGATAAAATTGTCCATGCTATATATATGAAATCGATGCAGCAGTTATTAGCAATCATGTATACATGCATGTGAATTACCAGACAGTTAACGCAACAAACATGGATACAGAAATTTAACGCTGCATATGACACTAAATGGCTACTCAACATACCCGAGTGTCTCAGATGCTGGGCACGTTAGGATGGCCAACCATGGAACAACGTAGATTAGACACCGACTGTGCTTATTCCACCACAAGATTGTTAATGGTAATTAAGGTCGCTGTACCTCTCCGTCAATACGTTCATGTAATAGACATGGTTTCTTGATAAATTGCCATTCAATGACCTACAAACAAATTCATACTTCGGATGATTTCTACAATGTCTATTTCTTTCCCTTGGCGGTTGTGCAATGGAACATTCAGCATACCAAATAATAAGCATGTTTACACGCTGTGTAATGTTTTAACATGTTATTACTATTGTCATATATACTATATATTTTAGTATGTACATCCATTCTTGTCAATACTTGTTTTACTCACCTTTATCTTTTATACTAATTTGTTTTACGCGCCACTGCCACTAAAAACCTCGCGGTTTGTACAGTAGAATAGAGACAGATAGATTGAATATTTAAAAAAATAGTTTCCTGTTGTCTTCTAAGGTCTAGTTCCATATCATGTCGATGCAAACAGACAAATGATTATTATACGTATCTGCGGTAACTATACTGTCTGTTTCGCGAAACCTGCCCAAATGTTACGGCCATATAAACAATGTAAATACTAGAAAAGAAAAATAGATAATATTAAATTATATCAAAATTTTACAATGAGCCTTTTTTTTATTTCGTGAAATTTTGTCAAATATTGATTTTATTACGAAAATTGTATTTGTCTATGGGAATTTAACATGGGGAAAATGAGGTGGAGAACCAGGAGGAGGAGTCGAAAAAAGAGTATATGAAATTGTCTGAAACCTGGCTAGATAGCTTGCAAAAGATCTGACTCAGAAAACAAACTTTATATTTTGAAAATCTGTCCAGTATTTCTGAAATTAGAAAAAGTTCCCCATGTTAAATCTCTATAGACATCTTCACTATGTCTATGGGGATTTAACATTCGGAATTTTTTATTTCGCAATGAAATCAATATTGGAGCAATTCTAAAACTTCATGAAATAAAAAGAAAGATCATTCTTAATTTTTGCCATAATTGAATATTATCGAAACAATATTGTGTTTGCATTGTTGATATAGCTGTAGACCAGGTACGAATGATCTTGTACACGAACCATAACAAGTATGTACTCGTGCGGGACGAAGCTGCAGTTTTAGTATCACGTGACCAAACAGCTTGAGTCAAAATGGCGGCGAAAGCACGTCTCCCAAAAGTGCTAGTGCTTGGGGGTAAGGTTTCTACTGTTTTAATTCGTGAATTTGTTCGATTCTTTTTATAGAAATAGTAACACACAGTTGTATGTTAAGACCGAGAGCATGCTGTCATGTATTGCTATGCCCAGGTCATTGTAGTGTGACTAATGTTGTTTTGGAATTATAATTTTATTTGTTGTTTTTGTTGTTAGAAGAAGGAACTACAACTGCTCGGCCCTTTCATAGGCACTTTGTGGTATGAATGACAACCAACCGTGATATCCAACTTAACTCCGATATAATAATAAGATAAGGTGTGACGGCAGCCATCTTTTCAACCAATCGAAGTGACGTGATTTACCTTGTGCCCGGCTCGATAATTGTAAGTTACCAATGCGCGTGAAGGCCTGGAACCCTGTTGCTTGTGCATGGTTCTCGGCCTTTACGCGAAGTTAAGTTATATCTGAAGGAACTAAATTTACTGGTTTGATTGCTCAGAGCTTGACATTAGTGTTTGTCCAGTTACCCGGAACATGATGTCTGGCACGCTGTATTTAAAAGTATATACTTCTTTGTTGTGACAGCAGTGGAACGTACCTCTCAAATCTGGACATCCAAGGAGGTGCCACTGTAATTATTCAACTATGTGAGCAGTGTGCTTTCCAATCAAGAACAGACATTTTTGGTGAAGTCGATCTAAATTATATTTTTCTCTCTTTTTTAATAAGACTCAATGGTAACAATGAAATTGCGAATTTTCATAGCATTTTCCACTAAATTTTCCACTAAATTCACGGTGACACGAAATACCCAAATATACCCAAATATTGCCCAAATATACCCAAATATAGTATATAATAGCATCCAATGTGGTTGTTTTATGGAAATAACATAAAATAATACATGCTAGTTGTATTTATTCCAGGATATAGCCGGATGTCTGTATTGTGAAGATGTTATTAGTGAAAAATAGCAAAAAATGGCCTATTTGAAAAGTGGCCAAGGCAAGGGAGATTACTGTTATATGACGCCAGTAAAATCGGGTATGACTGATGTACGAAATGGGCGAAAAGGGCGAAATGGAGATTTTCGGGCGAAATGGAGTTTTATATCGTTATCTGTTTCTTCTTATTATATCTATTATAAAGTTTTATATGTATAATATATAGTTGAAAAAGAAATGGGTATTTTCTTACATAATTTGATTTTATATCAACATTATTAATGACGGTGCTCAGAATATGTCGGGCGAAATGGAGATTGTCGGGCGAAATGGAGTTTTATATCACCTATAATTTGCTAATTAATGCATGAAAATAATTGTTTACTTATTATATCTATTATACAGTTGTATATGTATAATTAATAATTTAAAAAATTAGGTATTTTCTTACATTATTTGATTTTATATCTAAATTATAAATGACCGTGCTCAGGATATGTCCGGCGAAATGGAGATTTTCGGGCGAAATGGAGTTTTATATCGCCTATTATTTGCTAATTAATGCATGCAAATATTATTTTTCTTATTATATCTATTATACAGTTGTGTACTCAGAATATATCCGGCGAAATGTAGATCGCAGGGCGAAATGGACGTTAATTTATATGGCCTATAAGTTGGAGTCTGTCTGACAAAATGGAGTTTTTTATAGTATTTACTTTGCTAATGAATTAAATTATTTGCAGTCTTAAATATAAGGAGGAATATATAGTTGTGCTATGACGAAATGGAGACTGTCGATCGGTCTGGCGAAATGGAGTTTTATATCGCCTATTCGTTGTTAATGCAAACAGTGTAGTCTCATGTGTATAACATCACGGTATCAGATCAGAGCCTACACAATTCGCCATTCAGTCATAGACCTTTGAGATACGCCATGTGATTTTGTACCTTCAAACATATGTGTAATTTCAGGAAATACGTTTATAAAAGTCACAATATTTCTCATAAAAAAACTCCAAAATTGACAAAAATGTCAGTATATGCGGAATCATTTTACGCATGTAATGTGAAATTTCTGTCAGCTTTTGACATCATATACGGACGATATTGTAAAATTACGCAGATGCACGAAGGAAAAAAAATGACATGGCGTGTCTCATATTACGGTGGTCATATAGAAAATGGTAAATATCGTGAAAGTGGTCAATTTGTTAGCGCAATTTGTTTCATTATTTATTTATTCCTCATATAATAAACGTGAACATGTAATGTCATGAATAAAAGCAATATATGTGAAGTTAAAAAGCAATGTGTCAACTAAAAGTATCATATTGAATGCCGGTTTATTTATCATTTGAGACCCGCCATGTGATTTAGTACCTTCGAGCATCTGCGTGATTTTATGAAATGTATTTACAGAAGATGTGCTAATTTCCATACATAGCATCTGAAGTTGATACACATTTTAGAGTACATGCGCAATGGAATTCCGCATGTACTCTGAAATTTGTGTCAACTTCTGACGTCATCTACGAAAAATATGGTATTGTTGTAAACATATTTCATGAAATGACGCAGATGCCCGAAGGTACCCAACCTGGTATTAGTATATGCCCTGTACTGTTCTTTTCTATACATGTTGAACAAATAAAGTTGCCCAAACTGTTACTTGAATGTTTTCATTAGCCAATATATGAATAGTTGTTTGTTTCACACGAAGGAGGTTATGGGGTTTTGTCATACATTCATAAATTAAAAGTAGATGCCGTCAAATTAGGTAAAAACACAATATAATAGATATACGTTGCAAGTGGGGCTTTATTGCACTTCTTGTGTTGTGTCTCAGATGTGCAGCGCTTTAAAGGCACTGCCAAGGTGCATTATCACGTGGTTACAACAACAACAATGTCGCCCACTCCAAAGTAAGTATTATTTGATCCTTAATATGCAACGGATTTTGATGAAATATGGCGCACCAAACGCGTCTTCATCAGCTGCATTTGGTGGTCTAGGGAGTTTGGCACAGACTTATGTCGTTTTTGCGAAGAAACGAAGACACGGAAATCGATGCTTCGCAAAAATGACAGAAGTTTGGGCGAGAATACAGAGACCACCAAATGCAGCTTAACAAGACGCATTTGATGCGCCATATTTCATCAAAATCCGTTACGTAATAAGAACACTATAACAGAATACGTACTTTGAATCGGTACTTGGTGTTGTTGTTAGTATCACGTGATCATACACCTTGACTGTGTATCAGGTGATGTCTGAAATATGCAATATGTCGTTTTTCACGTAAGAAGTGCAAAAGAGCTATATGAAGGAAACGCACCACTTCAGTTTATCAAATTTCAGGGAGTTCCTGTCAATATACAAGTACATTTCCATCCTAGGCACCAGCTGAATTAATCTAAATAAAATAAAATGAGTACCCTTCGATTGTACACAGACTAGTACAGGCAATACTATTTCAGTATTATAATTTGTTTCAGCCGACAGGTACAATTGGGTTCAGAAATATGATATAAATGTACTAATATGTTTTATGTATGTATTTCATCACTAGCTGCGCATATCTGAGACCACGTGCATTTAAGTTACACTTTTGTTGAAAATTTTCGCTGAAGCTGGTGCTAGGAGGTGTTTATGTAAGCTATTTGTTCACCCATTCTTATGTAATATATAGTACGGAATGCAGCAACTTGTGTAGTATTCTCCACTGTTGTATGACACCCAACTGTGACACCCAGCGTTGACAAAATGTTCATAGCAAGTATGCATTTAGTGTGAAAAGTTCGCTAACTTTGCGGAGAATATAATTTATTTATATTTTTTTAAGAAAAATCTTTTTGGGTACAAAATCGCATGGCTTGTCTCATATTTTTATTAGCAATTACAAGACAAACACGGTTATCAGAAAAAGAAAATATGCACCGCAAATATTAGATGGCAAATCTACTCCTACTCCACAATATGTACAAAACTAGTTAAAGTAAAGCCAAAGGAAGTAACTGTCTTGTTAGTAAACAGCTGGTAATCAAATGAAGTAGGAAGAACCGAGTACATATGCCGGTGCCGTGGTGTTTATGAAACACTCCACCGAGTGCCAATGTTTGCTTAACTGCGTAACAAACAAAATGTACCAGCAATTAGCAACACTGTCAATAATGGAGACAAGCCATGTGAATTTGTACATGGCATTTAAATTTGGGAGAACGTATGGAGAGTCCATCATTAGTACATGAATAACAATAAATAATAATATGCATATCGTTTTTGTTTGCAGGAAAAACGACACTAGCTACCAAACTTCTGTTGGAAACTACACCAGCAGACAGAATATTAAAACTCAACGGTCCATCGGACTGGAAGCATGTTGACCCGTCTTTGAACCCGTTTGATGCCATAATGATAGACGATATATTTGGAGCTGGCGTTCTGGACGAGAAATTGCTTCGAGAATGGGAAAGGGAGCTACGGGACGTTGATAGGATAAGTCAACCACAGAACAAAACCACGAAAAGCGCTAGAAAACGCTCCGAAAAACGTCAAGAAGCTCGAAAAAGTGCAGAGGCTGTAAAAACAAAGAAAAAAACTGCCGAAGCAAATACCAGCAAATCTACCAATGACGGTGGCGATTTAAAGGCCATACATGTCATCATTACTACCAGGCACTATATTCTGGAAGAGTCAAAGTAAAGACTTGTAAAACTAAAACTGTTTCGAGAAGAAAATAATCAAACGCTGTTAAGTGCAAAGCTAACGGAAAGAGAAATGTCCCTTATGGACGTCCACCTGAAAGAAAATAACAGGTCATATTCGGAGCTCGATATACAAAGATGTTTACATTCAATACGTGGTCCAAACATGGACTCACCGACTGATTTTCCAATAACATTCGGATTTTCACAATGCGTCAGTTTGTATTCAAACAATGACGATATCTTTAATAAACGTCCCGAGTTTTTCGCAAACCCAAACGCTTTTTTCAAAACATGTGTAGAAGAATTAGCTCAGGATGAAGACCGATTTTTCGGATTGCTTATTATTTGGGCAAATCGTAATCAAAAGGTGACATTGGCTGAGTTGGAGTTATCGTCCATTGCTAAACAGGTGGAAGATGTGGCAGGTTCATTTGGTTTCATTGGGTATGAAGTACAAGCAGTTAAGGAAGCAAGAAAATCATTGAAATACCATGAAGGTAGTTTCCTTACACACACAAGATATGATGGGTCATATGAATTTAGACATAGAGTCATCAGTGACATGATAGGTATTGTCATCAGCATAAACTACCCAGAAGCTGCATTAAGGTATGCATCGAGACCCAACAATTACCAATTCCGTGTCGAGCCAAGACAGTATGAAAACCTATCTGACGCGATGGTTCGTCTGATAGGCGGGAATCCGGCGCAAAAAGGGTTTACTTCCCGTCTCGGAGTCCATCTTGGAGAATCGCAGCGCTGGTTTCAACAGGAGTCGGAGTACAAGCCAAACATGGGGTGCGATTTCAGTATCATTTTTCACGAAGCATTTAATGACTCTGAATTCGTAGACAGGTTCTTTACTCACATTCAAAGGGAAGGAAAAGTTCGTGAATTATTCAGTGGACACGTTTTGCAATTTGACGGTGTGTTTAACGGATATGGAGTAAAGTTTGAATAGCTACCATTCCATCTTCTCTCGTAACTGGTGTTAAGCAACAAGTACACGATCGCCAAAGAAATTATCCAACGAAAGATCCTTGTAAACGACGACACTCGCGAATTGGAGAAGTCTGAAATGGATATTTCACTGCTACTGGCTGTGGACAAAGAAGATTATGAAATGGTAAAGTTTCTACTAAAATACGTAGCTACCGTTTCAGGCAATGCCCTGTACGTGGCGGCACATAAATCCAACATAAGACTTCTTAATATTCTGGTTACTAACCCAGGAACTGACATTAATGACAAAGGACATATAATCGGTGGGAATACTGTATTAATAATGGCGGCCAAGGGAGGCAGGGTTCATGTGGCCAGGTATTTGGTTGCAAAGGGGGCAGACGTTTGGGTCAGAAACGTGAAC
>CM055275.1:68292914-68323519 GCA_029237695.1 Conchocele bisecta
CACTCTTGATATCAGGGAGATACTCGTGCTTCCTTCAAAAGTTATTTGAAACAACTATTTATTCTGAGTAATCATAATATTATAGTATTATATTGTGTTGTATTATAATATTTCGATAAAAATGTAATAGTATAAAAGATTTCAGGATAAAAAAAAAATATTTTTTTTGGAAATTGACTCCCTATGTTAATTCCCATAATAAAATCGTTTTTTCGCAATAAATATTGTGTTGTATTATAATATTTCGATAAAAATGTAATAGTATGAATTATTTAAAAAAAACCAGCCTCATTTGTATACCAAACAAAACTAAACTAATACAAACATGACAAATGCAGTAAATTAATATAAAGATTACCAAGTGAGTATATCTGTATAGCGGACACTCGCAATCTTTTTTTGAAATTGGTGTGATAACTATGGAAGTGTCCTGGTGCGAATTCTAAAATATATTTATCTCCATTACGAGATACTAAACTATCTCCTAATTATGTGTTACTATCTCATAATTAGGACTTATTATCTCCATCTCCTTATTAGGAGTTAGTATCTCCTAATTAGGACTTGCAATTAGGAGATACAAATGTTTAGCATTGCCACAAATAGTCCTAATTAGATACTAACTCCTAATTAGGAAATAATAACTCCTAATTAGGAAATATTAAGTCTTAATTAGGAGATACTAACTCCTAATTAGGAGATACTATACGACATAAACATAGTTTAGCATTGGCACCAGGAAGCTTCCATAGATAACTACTCAAAAATACACTTATTTTATTTCTATAAAGAACATGTTGAGCCTAATAGATGGGTCCCCGGTTTTAACGTAGACTAGTACATGTATAATTATCTACATCTTGACCAGCGTGCCTATATATTGCGTAACTGGTCACACAGCCCGTGTCGCATAATCGTATACGACGTAACGTCAAGTAATCGGTGTCTATCCTACCCGGAAGTAAAATACCGGAAATGGTCGTGGTTGTGTCACAGAAGGTACAAATACTGAGCGTTACCAAATGTCGGACACTATAAAAAAAACGACAAATTTTGGAAATTGACTCCCCATGTTAAATTCCCATAGGAAAATCGTTTTTTCGCAATAAAATCAATATTTGATGGAATTTCATCAAATAATTTGTTTTCGGGATGGTGACTTTTTTTGTTATTGATGAAAAAGTACTTACTTTTAAATATTTTTTAGATTTAATGTGTTTAATGGTAAAATGTTCGTCGGCAGCAAAACGTGGAACAGATAGTAGGTTCAAAGGACTGCCGGAAGCCAATTTGTATATTAAGCATATTAAGGATACATGCTCACTCAGTAGGCACAAATGTTCTTTATATTAGAGACATAATGTGAGACATTTTTTGGCGAAATAAACATTCATTCATTCACCATTACCCCATGTATTGGTTGGCATTATTATACATTTTATATCAGACGTAAATGTCCATACTGATATCAGGGGCGATAACCGTGTTTCCTTAAAATGATAACGGACATTACTATTTTTTCGATGTGCAATGATAATACTTTTAATTCTGTTGAAAATATTATTGTTTCAGGTGACGTATTTAATTAGTATAAATAATTAAAAAATATGCCTCATTTGCATATGAAACTAGCCTGATTCCACCGCGAGTCACTATCAGTCAAATACATGTTCCTAAATTATTGTATATGTATAGCGGGCACTCGTAATTTTTAGTTTGTACAGCCATGTTTTCGATATCAGTGAATTTATCTAACATAATGTCAGTTGCGCAATCCAAGTCAATGGTAATAAACCCAATATGGCCGCTGTATATGAGAAAATTCGTCTTGAATCATTATAGGAATGAATGGCCTTTTTGTAGAATTTATCGGGGTATAAACTTGGAAAAGTCGCGGGAATACTGGACGAAGGCCGGAAGGCCTCGTCCAGTATTCCCGCGACTTTTCCAAGTTTATATCCCCGATAAATTCCACAAAAAGGCCATTCATTCCTTACAATTCCAGCATTTTAAATAAATTAATTAAGAAAATGTGTTTATTTTCCGTTTTCTTAAGAATTATTTTAACTGCGCCTGACGGTTACGAAAAGTAGTTCGGCGTGGAGTTTACTGGGATGTAAATTTTGGACGGAGACTTGCAACGGACCAATCAAATGTTAGGGAATTGTGTAAATATTTTTGTGCTGGAATTATCATAATTTGACTACCGTCACTCCTATCATGTATGTGCAGATGATGCATGCAACGTATATATTAAATATGCATGAATACCAATATGGCCGCCGAGAATATTAGATATAATTTGATGTAATATGTTTTATTATATACCTACCCGTGAAATACATAGTTATACGATGTAAATAAAAGCTATATATTCTCATCGATGAAATAAACAACGTCCGGTGAAAATACGACTACTTCCGCTATCTATATTCATAACGCGCACCTGAAAGAAAACAGCGCAAATAGGCTGCAAATACACATTCATTACCGTATACAGTCTAAAAAAACTGCTAATTTCCATGGAGCGGTATATAATAAATAGAATATTCATATTTTAGCAACGAATATGACATATATGTTCATCTCGTGGTGTGAAATGTCCATATTTCACTCGTACCTAACGGCACTCGTGAAATATGGACATTCCACGCCACTCGATGAACATAATATGTCATATTCGTTGCAAAAATATGAATATCCTCTATTTATTCTATCTCCAATATATTTTGTGACCACCATGTGCATTATCTTCCATGTGTAGATGCGTCCCATGCGTTTAATGATAGTGTATGTGTTCTGACGTTCTATGTTCCACGTTATTTGTGGCTGCGATTGGAGAAATTGTGCTCATGGGTTTTGCGACCAGTGTAGATCCAGATCAGCCTGTGCATATCCAACTTTCGCGGCCATCTTACCTGGATAAAATCCATAGTGACCACATGGTCAATTTCAGCTGACCAATACTTGATGGTCAGTCGGCAATTTCCGTGATATCGGCTTTTTCCGTAATATCTCGGAAATCTACAGGTGTCACGTGATGTATGCAATTTTATCGATATGTAAATCGATAATCCATGTACATGTAGTGTGGCGATCCACCATTGACCACTGTGATATTCTAATTAACGTGTCAGGTTAACATGTATCTCACTTCCCGAACATGTTTATTTTATTGACAATGACATTTATGACCACGGGAAAATGATTTCCAAAGTTAAATATGGTTTCCGTAAATGACATCGCATATATTGTATACCAAATGTGGAATTAAATATTCTTCCTTTGTACAAATAAAGTTCAAGGAAGTTTAGTTTGCAATAAATAATTCGCGATGATTCTGCTTAATTCCCTGTAAATAAAAACAACACATTTACATTTATTGACAATTTTATAATTTGTGACACTTTCACCAATACTAGTTTCGATAATCGGTGGAAATCTCGTTAATATTGCCATGAAATCAAGAGAAAACATGCAACGATACAAATAGTTACAACCAGCGTAAATAATTTTGTAAACTAACGTAGTCTGACCAAGATTTATAATTCCCGTGTACGTAAAAAGGGAATTACGTTAATTATTTCTAAACATATCAAATAAAGATGAAATTATAATAAGTATTGCAAGTTGCAATTATCTCAAAGATAATCAAATAAGACAAAGTCAATTCTGAAATTACAAATCAGTATGTCAGTTGCTATAGGTGTATACTATGATAAGACTGCGCGGATGCAGACCGTATATGTACGGAAGCGTATACCGACCCCCACTTACATAAAAAAAATAAAAAAAATTGCATTACACAATACGAATTATATCGTTCTGCTGTTGTTAACACTCAACTTTATATTTGGCATTGATCTGCGAGTATTTACAACCACTATATGCTAGAGAAAGAATTATGTCACATGTTTTGATGCATTTATACTTAATTTGAATATAGTTTGTTCTCGTAAAGTAAACAAAAAGACGACGCTATGTGATACGAATTATATATTTCTTTTTTTTGTTAATACTTACGTTCCTAAAACGGCCAAAAAGGGCATTTTCGCGAGGTGTCCGGCCGGACGCTGCCAGATTTCTACGGGCTCCGCTGCAATTAGAGGTCGCACGAACGCCGCAGGCGTGAAAACCTGACCCCCAAATCTGAGATTTTCCAAGCGCGACTTTAGGTCGTGGCAAGCCCGTAGACACGTCGCTAGGGCCCGCCCGGCGGCCTGCCGGAAACCGGCCAGTGATCTGGCGGCCGCATGAAGATTTTGACGTAAATTATTGGAAAAAAATCCGTCGGGCGCTGTGGGATTTTCACGCTACTCACGGCCACCCTATGATAGCCTCATGGCCCCCTCACGGCCCCCTCACGGATCCCGCCAGGACGCCTACCGATCTGTTCTAGATTATCTAGAGGCGTCCGTCCGACGCCCTAGCGGGCGCACTGTATCCACTGCGATACAATGTTCAAAGTGCACCGCCCGGGCCCCGTCTAATATGTGAGGGCACACGTCGCAGACATGAAATTCGCCCGATTCATCCACGGGCTCTAAATCTCCCGGCGACTCCTGCGATTGGAAAAATCGCGCGGACGCCGGCTGATATGTGAGGACCGCTTTAGGGTTTATATCTCTATTTTGAATGTAGAAAAAAAATATACTTACTTGAGAATACATATCAGTGATGCAAGAATTGTGGGTAAATACGAATTACTGGCTTCTCTCTAAAATCAAAATGGGCCAAAGAACAAAGTATGAGCATAAGCTCATAATCGGTATCTATGCCATTAAGTCATTAAGTCAATAGTACCTATACATTGATATAATAACAACTGGATAATAATTCAAAATGCTAAGGCTATGGTATTCACATATTTGTTAAAGGGCATAGATGCATATATTAACATTAAAAGGAAAGTGTGGATGAGAGAAGAGAGAACGGGTTATTCGAGCCAGCATGTTACATTGTACATCCTATCAGAGACATATGAGCCAGACTCTGAGAAAACCACATAATTGCTTGTCCTAAATTGGCCGAACATGCTTTACAAAAATAACTATATGTTTCGTAAATGACGTCGAAAGTTGGCAACAATTTAATTCCGCATATGCTCAGTATGTTTTGTCAACTTTCGACGTCATTTACGGAAACTATATAACGTTTCATCGATTTCATTTACGGCGATATACGTCAGTGCGATAAGGGTTGATATGTCATATCCGGGCTCATATAATACATTTAGTATATGTCTCTGATCATATATACATTTAGCATTACTCACAATAATATACACCACCCTGGGATATTACAATCATATTGGTAATATATTGTAATGAACAAAGTGCATCACATGATTATGGAGAAAAATGCATTGTTTCTAATATGTATGCTTGTGTGTTCAGAAAGATTTGCTAATTAGTTTCATAGTTTTCTATATGTATGCCGAAAAGGAGTTGATGTTCGGTTATAGCTGTTGGTAGATTACGAAACTGTCTGAGTCTTATATCAGAATAACGAGTGCAATTAAGCAAAAAATGGTCGGAACTCTCGATACAACCGCAGGCAGTGACTGGGTACAAAATTACGACGGAAAATGTGATCATTGAGAGAGCTACACTGTAGTCTAAGTCAACTCTCAATACAACCGCATGCAGTACAGAGTGGATTGGGTACAAAATTATGACGGAAAATGTGGTCATTACATGAGATAGCTACACTGTAGTCTAAGTCAACTCGCTATACAATCGCATGCATTACAGAATGGACTGGGTACAAAATTACGACGGAAAATGTGATCATTGAGATAGCTACACTATAGTCTAAGTCTCTCATGTAGTATTTGACCCATTCCTGAGCCTACGTAATAGTAGTCTGGTATGACAGATGGTATTCCACTAATTGCTTGTTTAAATGTGGTCAAAGATCGATTGTTTCGCACATACAAATCAATATTGTGACATACTCAAAGAGTAGATGGCAACAAAGCATTGTAGTATATAGTTGTTCTGGTTTGGGGTATTTGAAAATTTGGCCTACTAGTGGAGCGAGGATATTCGATAGATATGTTGGGACAAGACCATTTACAATTTTGTATAACATTACATGTGTGCATGATTTTGAATGGGAAATTTAAAATGTGACGAATATGCCAATTGAGGATGATCGAGGTCGTTCACACAACGTGTTCATTAAATATCGACTATGTGTGAATACGTAGTCCTCAGACTGATTGTTCATTTCACTGCACTGCATGTTAGTTTTAAACATGCGTGCTTAGCTATGCTTAAATAACTCATCATATTAGCTTATACTATTGGTACGGTTGTACCATATCCAGGAGCATATCAAACAAGTATATTGTGTTGGTGCAACATGTATGTTTGGAGCCGATGTATGCAACCAAGTACAATTATTGTGGATATATCTTAAATTTTGATAAATCATTAACATCTTGCTGCTACGTGCAAATTATATGTATTGATATCAGGATGTAACAAAATTGAGGTTTACAGTTACCTGCCTCACTGTGCATGAGCTCTTCATGTAATTAGCGATGTGGCCATATATATGTTCTATACTCGATACACGTAGCCGCCCAGACAATATGGGTTGTATTGTACCCAGCCACAGTGAGTCACATCGGTGGTTGCATCGTCACCTGATTTATCAAGGGCATATTGTATTACATCACGAGACTATGTCACGTCAGTTCATTTAATGTTGCATGTGACAGAAAATACTGTGATATACAAAAAAGCAGTCAACCGGTTTCATGTTTCAGTTTCTAATTTCACTAATGCATCAGTTTTTATGTATTTACTTAAAATGTGTCGAATACATCGCATTGAATTTCTTAATAGATGTTATCCCAGTAACAGTGCATGGTATGGTGATTTGTATTGTCACGTTTCTGTTCCTGATGACATTGATTGCAATGTAGAAGGTCGGACATAGCGGATCGGACAAAGCAGGTCACTATTCGTCAATGCGTACGCACGTCAGTCCCTCCATACTTCCAAAGTAATCCATTTTTGACAATGTTGCTAAACATATTACTCAAACAAATCATATATTTATGTCATCCACCCAAATTCCAGCCACCACTTCCGTAAATCAAACACAGCACAAAACCACTCGGCCACCAAGGCCGACATGGCTTCAGTGGTTAACTGTTGACTTTTATCGATCGGCTAGGGAAGCAACTCTTCTCGGGATTGTAGTAATGTATAAACAACCTTGTGAAATCCGCCTCAAATCAAATTTTCAGACGAAATATTAATTAGTTAACAGTTTATTTTCACGTTGTAACAAAATAAATATACTAAACTAGTATGTGGTGGCAGAAACATTATGTAGGCTATGTATACATGGTTTACGTTCCCTTCCTGAATCCAAAACCGTTTGTCAAACATCGAAATGATTCGGTAGGCATACTCAGTACTTAACGTAGTCGGTATTCATCGATTATATAGACTAGAGTAGAGACACAAGAGCTCACGAATCATACAAAAATCAATAATCAAACTATATGTAAAGTTTCTACTTAGATCGAAATCGTCGACTCTCAGTTTCCCAGCTAAGTTTGTCACATAAATTGACGTTAGACGTTAAGCGACTCAATTCTGAAACGTCGTCTGCTCCACATGGTGACGTCAGAAAACCAGGATTTCCGACGTAACGTTATTTTGAGCATAACGTTGGAAATTGCACAGCGGCGCTCAATTATGTTTCGTAAATGACGTCGAAAGTTGGCAAAAAATTAATTCCGCATATGCTTAGTATTTTTTGTCAACGTCCGACGTCATTTTACGGAAACTATATAACGTTTCATCGATTTCATTTACGGCGATATACGTCAGTGCGATAAGGGTTGATATGTCATAGCCGGGCTCATATAATACACGTATTATATGTCTCTGATCATATATACATCTAGCATTACTCACAATAATATACACCACCCCTGGGATATTACAATCATATTGGTAATATATTGGTTTTAATGAACAAAGTGCATCACATGACTATGGAGAAAAATACATTGTTTCTAATATGTATGCTTGTGTGTTCAGAAAGATTTGCTAATTAGTTTCATAGTTTTCTATATATATGCCGAAAAGGAGTTGATGTTCGGTTATAGCTGTTTGTAGATTACGAAACTGTCTGAATCTTATATCAGAATAACGAGTGCAACTAAGCAAAACGTGGTCGGAACTCTCAATACAACCGAAGGCAGTGACTGGGTACAAAATTACGACGGAAAATGTGATCATTGAGAGAGCTACACTGTAGTCTAAGTCAACTCTCAATACAACCGCATGCAGTACAGAGTGGACTGGGTACAAAATTACGACGGAAAATGTGATCATTGAGAGAGATACACTGTAGTCTAAGTCAACTCTCAATACAACCGCATGCAGTACAGAGTGGACTGGGTACACAATTACGACGGAAAATGTGATCATTGAGAGAGCTACACTGTAGTCTAAGTCAACTCTCAATACAACCACATGCAGTACATAGTGGACTGGGTACAAAATTACGACGGAAAATGTGATCATTGAGAGAGATACACTGTAGTCTAAGTCAACTCTCAATACAACCGCATGCAGTACAGAGTGGACTGGGTACAAAATTATGACGGAAAATGTGATCATTACATGAGATAGCTATACTGTAGTCTAAGTCAACTCGCAATACAATCGCATGCAGTACATAGTGGACTGGGTACAAAATTATGACAGAAAATGTGATCATTACATGAGATAGCTACACTGTAGTCTAAGTCAACTCGCAATACAATCGCATGCAGTACATAGTGGACTGGGTACAAAAATTATGACGGAAAATGTGATCATTACATGAGATAGCTACACTGTAGTCTAAGTCAACTCGCAATACAATCGCATGCAGTACATAGTGGACTGGGTACAAAATTATGACGGAAAATGTGATCATTACATGAGATAGCTATACTGTAGTCTAAGTCAACTCTCAATACAACCGCATGCAGTACATAGTGGACTGGGTACAAAATTATGACGGAAAATGTGATCATTACATGAGATAGCTACACTGTAGTCTAAGTCAACTCGCAATACAATCGCATGCAGTACATACAGGGCGCCAAGTGGGACATGGCTCAATTTTGTCAACAAAATTCATTTTTGTGCACAAAAATTCAATTCTGTGTCACAAAATTCACTTTTGTGCCACAAAACACAATTCTGTGTCACAAAAATTCACTTTTGTGTAACAAAATTCAATTCTGTGTCACAAAATTCAATTCTGTCAATTCTGTGTAACAAAATTCAATTCTGTGTCACAAAATTCAATTCTGCACACGCATGTAAGAAGGACTACCATTGGTCAGAAACTGCACTGGAGAAATGGGTCACGGTCGCCGATCTACACATTCAATGTCGATGATTCATTTCTCATTCTGCCGATGATTCATTTCTCATTCTGCCATTTTGCTTCAACTATCTCCAAACAGTCAAACGTTGACAAACCCATTCGTATTTAAACTCATTTGCGTTATAATTGTACACATAATTCATGTACATGTAGATCTCCCGCGAGTACTGACGTCATTTATTGTGTATCGCAAGGTACATCTACCCCAGTTAAATCAATAATGCACGCGCTGTGGCCTGTGTTCTGACTGCTGTCTGTGTTTATAAACATAATGTGTGTATTGGGCCATTTGAGGAAACCATTTGTAGTATTTGTGTAGATACCACCATGGATACTAAGATGGTGTATACTGTAAATAATGCATGTAGACACATAGTTGCGAGCACGTAACTTCGCAACTAGTAGACACAGATCCAATACCATTTGTTTCACAAGGTTAGATCTACTGTTAGAATACGACGTCATCTAATGTCATTTTCGAGCATAAAACGTTACCTGATAAATAGAATACCAGGCTAGTGTATTTTAATATCAAGTTTATCAGGCTCGGCTCGGAAACGGTAGGAATTCCTCGGCAAGCCTCGAAATTCCTACGCGTTTCCTAGCCTTGCCTGATAAACTTGATATCCAAATACACTAGCCTGGTATTCTCTATATATGGACATGCTCTCAGGTCTAGCTATGTCCCGGCTACTTTATGTTTGACCCTGTTTTACATAATTGAGGGAAAATTCTGAATATTTTTCTTATTTCTCCTTCAAAGTATATATGCTTATATGGTGTGACCACTCATTTGTAATCATAATATAACCAAAATAACTGTCCATAAAGAAGTATAATATTGATATATTGGGTTATATTTTCGCATTGAAATATTTAAACCTGCAAGTGTACTCCACCATCTAGTAAAATGGACTAAGACCGATCTCAACCAATCAACGTAGAGATGACATAGACTATCCTACTCAAACTAATGTTTGTTGACAAAAATGAATTCTGTCCCACAAAACTGAATTTTCTTCACAAAACTCAATTCTGTCTTACAAAAATTGAATCCTTTATAACAAAAATGAATTTTGTATACGAAACGTATGCAGAATTGAATTTTGTGACACAGAATTGAATTTTGTGACACAGAATTGAATTGAATTTTGTGACACAGAATTGAATTTTGTGACACAGAATTGAATTTTGTGACACAGAATTGAATTTTGTGACACAGAATTGACAGAATTGAATTTTGTGACACAGAATTGAATTTTGTGACACATAATTGAATTTTGTGATTTTTAGTGTTACAAAACTCAATTTTGTACACATAATTAACCTGTCCTGCATGGCGCCCCGTAGTACAGAATGGACTGGGTACAAAATTACGACGGAAAATGTGATCATTGAGATAGCTACACTGTAGTCTAAGTCTCGCATGTAGTATTTGACCCATTCCTGAGCCTACGTAATAATAGTCCGGTATGACAGATGGTATTCCACTAATTGCTTGTTTAAATGCGGTCAAATATCGATTGTTTCGCACATACAAATCAATATTGTGACATACTCAAAGAGTAGATGGCAACAAAGCATTGTAGTATATAGTTGTTCTGGTTTGGGGTATTTTAAAATTTGGCCTACTCGTGGAGCGAGGATATTCGATAGATATGTTGGGACAAGACCATTTACAATTTTACATAACATTACATGTATGCATGATTTTGAATGGGAGATTTAAAATGTGACGAATATGCCAATTGAGGATGATCGAGGTCGTTCACACAACGTGTTCATTAAATATCGACTATGTGTGAATACGTAGTTCTCAGACTGATTGTTCATTTGACTGCACTGCATGTCAGTTTTAAACATGCGTGCTTAGCTATGTTTGAATAACTCACATTTTTTGCTCGAATATCATTTTGTGTTGTAGACATTACCACAAATAATGTTATGTTGATTAAATTCACGCGCATTGTGTGCTCTGTCACACTTATTCCTGTTTATTTAAATATGCCAATATGTCAAAATATACTATGGTATGCTACATCGACATCTAGTTATCCATAAGATGAGTTTAATAGCTGGATCGTTACAGAACATTATTGATATGCAATACCAAAGTATCTCCCCTATATATACATTTAAAATAAGGAATACACACATTATTACTAAACCAAGTGGAGCTTAATAATGGATAGAAAGTGTGCGGTCGATTGGTATTACTATGATGTAGACTATAACAGTGAAAATTATTTTGCAACGTCATTCATGACATACCACCTGTAACATAATTATGTTTCGTGGTGTCTTTTGTAATATTTTTTTAAATATCAAAAATGTGTTCATAATATGAAATCATTATTAATTATGATGAGCCATAGTTAACACAAATTATTTATATTATGGTGCTGACATGCAGTATCCCGCCAATAATTAAGTAATCCGTGTAAATAATTGAATGTGTTGTTCCACATAAAACTTAACTTGATTACCTTATAGTCCAGTTGCCACCCTTATATGTTCTATATGCCACCTTGTTGTCGTGAGAAGTGTATTGTTTTTTCATGGTTTCATACTCACATGGGTCTATAGAAAAAATTTAGCTTGGTTGTCCAAGCGACAACTTTGGGGAACTCCCATAATTTGCATAAATCCAAGATGGCCGCCACGGACGAGGGGAAAATCTAACTTTTTAAGTAGTCAACATAGAAATCACAAGTGATACCTCTTTTCTATATCATTTTGACCTGAGGAATCGTTTCCTGACGTCAATTTTGTGATTCATGGTCATATTATGGGTCAAAAGTCAAGTTCAAGGTAATTTCGGCCTACAAATGGTAAAACAACATCATAATAATCCGAGTTTCATGATCTTTAAGTGTATTGTAAAGTTTTCCATGGTTCTGTGTAACGTAGTGCACTTTTCAGAGCGATTGGAGGTGAATGTCATACACTTGGGGTGAAGGTCGAGGTCAGTTGGACCCCAAAATCCCTCAAAACATTGAAAATGGCATATTTCAAGGTCATTTTTAGCTGAAAATGTTCGAAATTCGCCTATTTTCACCAATATTCAGCCTCATTGATGCGCTTATGATGTGTGTGTATCACTCCTATTACCGGGCGCAGTTTCTGCGGGGCGATCCGTGTAACCACCCTTCCTGCCTTGTGGCTTGAAGGGGTGCGCCGAAAAGTCAGCGGCGGAAACTCGGAATACAACAACAACAACAACAACAAAAGTTTTTTCGAACACCAAACTTGAAAAAAACAAGGATGATCTTGAAGTTCTCCACGTTCTAGCGGTAAGTAGAACTTATCATAACATGATACAACATAAGTATGTCCAGAATATCGCAAATCTAGTTCTCAATGCTGGTCCCTTGTTCATATATTAATGTAAATATTTGTGTCATTGGTTTTTCGCGTGTTGATATTTTCCACGGGAGGGACATTTTATGATGTCCCGGGGTAAAGGGTTGGGGGGAAAACTGAAATGGCTCCGGCCCTAGGGGAACCCCTGGCCAATTTTTTTTAGGGTTGGACTTGGAATATTTTTACTAATTCACTGAAACAATTTTAATTACAAATGTATATGTAAACTTTTATTTTAATTTCATTTACATTTTTCATATCTGTTTTGCTATTTCAGGTATGGCTGACTCGAGATGTCTTCTCCAGTGTGTCACGGAGGTGGATACGATACACAATTCGGTGAGCGTGGGATCAACAGGCTCATCGCCGACTAAATGATATCGTACATCTTGCGGTAATTATAACTTATTATAACATGATACAACATAAGTATGTCCAGAATATCGCAAATCTAGTTCTCAATGCTGGTCCCTTGTTCATATACTATTGTAAATAGTTGTGTCATTGGTGTTCGCGTGTTGATATTTTCCACGGGATGGACATTTTATTATGATGTCCCGGGTAAAGGGTTGGAGGAAAACTGAAATGGCTCCGCCCTAGGGGAACCCCTGGCCATTTTTTTTTAGTGTTGGTCTTGCAATTATTTTACTAATTAACTGAAACAATTGTAATTACAAATGCATATGTAAACTTTTATTTTAATTACATTTAAACTTTCAGATCTACTGTGAAACGAGTTATTTTCGTTGTCCTTTAATTTTGGGTTCAATGTCATATACATGTACTATCATTCAAGGTCAATATCATCTGGGTCCACAAAAATCCACCTCAAACCTTCAAAATGCAGTATACTGTTTTGCTATTTCAGGTATGGCTGACTCGAGATGTCTTCTCCCAGTGTGTCACGGAGGTGGAGACGATACACAATCGGTGAGCGTGGATCAACAGGCTCATCGACTCCGCCAAAGCCCGTGGAGATGATGAACTGCAGACTAAGCTACAGGACATTATTAATGATGGTGGTGATGCCGCAATCATAGTCTGCCACAAAGGCTGCTACTGTACTTATACATCAAAATTTATTATTGAGAGACGTAAAAAGTCACAGAAAAGAAAGGCTGCAGATGAGGGTGGTAGGGTGACGACTAGATCTCATACTCAGACAACTGGTGTGTTCGATTACAAACGTGATTGTATATTCTGTGGTGATGAATGTTTACCCGTGGATGAGAGACACCCAGAGAGTGGGACCGTGTTCGTGAGTGTTTAACAAAAGAACGTTTGACAAAGAACATAACCCACTCCCAACTTTGCAAGATGTCATCCTTGATGTTGCTGAGCAACGTAATGACGATATCGCTAGAAAGGTCAAGTTGCACATTGCTTTTGTGTATGACCTACCTTCCGCCGAGTGCAAGTACCATGTACGCTGCTATAACAGTTTCATGAAAATCCCCAAATATGCTGATTTGCCAACTGGTAGTGTAGATGAAAATGCTCTGAAGCAAGTCATTGGGTGCATGAACCATGACAGTTCTAGAATATGGAACAGTGTTGAACTACATTCCCTGTACTCTGATCTAGGTGGCGAGCTCTGTCGACGTGACATGTTTCGAAAGCTGACAGACTGTATGAGCAAAGACGTTATCGTTGTTCGGGTAGACGGATGTGCTTCCATTGTTGGTTACCGTGAGTGCTTGCTAAATGTCTCAAGGTAGTAAGTGTAAGTGACACAGATGAGGCCAGCATCGATTCCGTGGTGAGGCAGATCAGGAAGGAAGCACGGTCGGTCAAGTACAATAGTGCCAATTACGACCTATCAAGTTTTACAAAGGCCAACACAATCAAGGCGACAAGCTCAACCTTGTTGAAGTTAATTTCGGACCTGGTTTCCGGTGGTGAAGTGACCAAGAAATCTCTTAGTCTGAGCCAGTCAATTCAGAGTCACGTTACAGGTACCAGAAATCAGACAACATTAGGACTGGCCGTCAAACTGCAGCACCGACATGGCAGTTCCGAACTTCTCAGGCTCCTCCATGAACACGGTTTTCACAACCTCATACGACGAGGTCCTCAGATTCCGAAAATCGGCCGCTCACTTTCTGTGTGACAATGCACAGCTTCTCCACCGGTTCATGGGTTGTGTAGAAACTGTCGGCGTTATCTTCGCATGGTTTGACAATCTCGATCTCCAGGTGTTCACGCCCAATGGTCGACGTACTACCCATGTCCTCTCACATGAATTCCAGCAACCTCATCCCGCAGGTATAGACATTTCTTACAACCAGTATATCGCCCTTGAAATTTCACAAGTTACTTTCATTGAAACCACTTAATGTTCGCTACATTATATTTGGCGAACCCAAACCAAAATACTAGCTTGCGACTACCTTGCCGCGCGTTTCAACTGCGCGCTTGCAGCAAGCTTACCGCAAGCTAGTATTCTTAGCTTGCTGCAAACTTGCTGCAAGGCAAGCTTGCTGCAAGCTTACAGAATAAGCTTGCGATTTCTGTTTGGGAAGTTTAGTACGTTTTGACGTCACGTTGCTCAGTTGTACCACATGCTCATAAATCAAAATGTAAAGTAGATAAAATGCAGAGTATTAACATAAAAATTGATTGTGCTATCGTATAAGTCAGTTCAACATTAGTAACAAACCTACCCAATGCATTCGTTTGTGGGTCCTATCCAGACAGAAGAGGACACATATAGCATGTTCAAAATTAGTATCTAGACCAACAATGTTGTAATGATCAATAGCAGAGACTGGCCGATACAGCCAATGCTGGTATAGAAGCCTAATCTTATGGGTCACGACCCACGTTTTAAGCAATGCTTGTGGTTTAATTACAGGTATTCTGGAGTATGGCCGTGCTCAGCCAGGGAAGAGCAGTCTCATCATTCCCAGACTCTCTAAGAAAGCCGCCCAGTCTAGGACCAGCAGCAGTTCGTCGGGCAGCCTTCCTCTGCAGCACTACACCGGGCCGACCAAGGTGAAACCTCCAGCTGTATAGTCACCTCTGGCATCTCCTATGAAGAAGCTTCTGATCGGCAGGCGAGTCTAACTACTGCGCAAGAGAAGGACATGAAGTGGCTAAACACGCTCAACACAAACGAGAACGCAATGGAGTGGGGTGGATTCAATAATCAGGAGGCACGTTATGATCCAGCTCAGATGAAGCCAGCGAGTACCTACATGTTCGGACCCCTTATCGACGCCAAAGCCTCTCACCCGGACACAGTGCTGACTTCGCTGCAGTACCTTGAGACGTCATTGGCTGACATGGGGATGTCATATGTCCACATCTCCGTCGACATGCAGCTGTACATGGTTGGCCTGCCAAATCAAGTGGAATGACATTGATCGCTTCAAAAACATCATCCTCAGGCCAGGAATCATGCACACCGTGCAGTCCTTCTGTGGCTGCATCGGCAAACTCATGTGCGGTTCAGGTGTTGAGCCTCTCATCAGTTCAGGGCGTTCGGAGGGATAGCGGGAATCATGAGCGGCAAGTCTTGGGTTCGGGCCATGCGAGCGTTCCGGATGGTTTCGACTACTCCTTCTGAGCTACTCCCTCACCACTGGTCCCAAAGACATTTCAGGACATGGACGACTACCTAGAGACATGTCGGCAACATCCAACTGGCAGGCACTGGGTCGATAACCTGATCAAGCCTACTCTGCTCGTCCATCAGCTGATTCGTAGCGAGAGAGAAGGAAATTTCCTGCTGCAGCAGCTCACGCTCGAGCGTATGCTCCCCTACTTCTTCGCTGCTGGCCACCACCACTACGCCCGCTATATCACCCAGCACGTTCTCGAGATGCGCTACCTGCTGCCACCCGTAGCCAAGACGGAGCTCATGTTCATGTGCCTTCGTGTGTCGTCAACCTGGAGGGCAGCTGGAATGGCGTGAGCTCTGAGACCAGTTCGGGAACAAACTGCCCATTCGAATCGGCAAGGGAGGCCTCAAGGGTATGACCCTTTCTCCAGAGATGGTCGCAGAGCTGGATTGACTCGTTTCCTGTCACCGCCTACATCTCAGACACCAATGGAACACGTCTATCCTGATCCCCCAGTCAAGGAGAGCGAAGCTAGTAATACAAAAAGTGGACCACGTCACAAGGAGGAGGGGAAGAAGAGGAGAGAGATGGATGCAGATGACCGACGTCGAATCGCGATCGAGCTGTCCAAAATGTCTCATCCGCTGGAGAATAAGTCGCCACACCTCTACAACATCGCCAACGGTGGATTTGCTCCTCTTGAAGCCGAGGTGAATGTTACGCTATCGGTCGACATAGGCGAGAGAATGTCTGCAGAGTTCAGGGCATCTCTCCCCAACGGATTCCATGCAACCATCTCTAGCCCCATCAAGACTATGGAGCACATGAAAAAAGGTGTGAAAGTGGGGGATAAGACAATCTACGACCTAGAGACTATCTTCCTCAGACTGTTAACCGTCGGACAGCAACGGCAGATAGAGCTAGCACCCATCTTCCAGTACGAGCTGTGCCCGGTACCCCCATCCCTTATTGACGAATATGGTCGCCTAAGGAAAGGCAGCAAAGCACCACTGGCCCACAAACTCTGCGTGCCGACACTACAACCACCACCAGCTGACGTCACCATTGTCGATGTGAGCCAACTCCTCTACCACATCGTTTGGCCATTCAGAGGAGACGCGTCCGTCCTCGTGGAGTCCATCAAGACCAGATTGTCCTCTCTAACTGGCGATAAGGTCTTAGTCTTCGACAAATACCACGACGTTTCTGCGAAGGACCATGAGCGGATGCGACGTGCTGGCCTCGTTCCATCTGCTACGACCTCACCATCAACACACCGCTGCCCAGTCGAGATACCATCATGAGGAATAAGCACAACAAGTTGCAACTATCGAAAGTGCTAAGTAAGTTCAGCTTCGGCGAAGGCGTCACATTGGAGAGCCATACCGATGGTGTGTTCGCTCATGATGAAGCGGACATTACGATCATCTCGTTTCTACTCATGGCTGCCGAGTCCGACGCGCGAGTGATCCGTATCCTCTCAGATGACACTGATGTATTCGTGCTGCTCGTCTACTTTGTATGCACACAATATCCAGGCCACAGTGCAGATGGAGCTATGGAATGGAACTGTATGGGATATCAATGCCACCTGTGCCCCAACTCGGCCCAAGTGCCTACAGATCCTGGAATGCATTACCTTACTGGCTCAGATACCACATCATACCTGTACGGCAAGGGGAAAGTGTCGGCCTTGAAGACGCTGCGAGCTGGAGACTTCCCTGGTCTGTACTCAGCCTTAGGGGAGCTTGATGCAACCAATGCGCAGCTGATGGAAGCTGGCCAGGCATTCTTCGGTGCTCTTTATGGGCAGCGACAGGAAACCACAATGAGTGAGGCGAGGTACCGTCTGTACACAGGGAAATCTGGAAAGCTGCTCAAACTCATGTCGCTCCCACCAACTGAGGACAATCTCTTCCTCCACATTTTGCGCGCCCATCTACAGACAATACTTGCTAAATCGGCTGACCAGCAGGCTCCACCTGAACTTGACATCACGAAGTATGGGTGGGACATTAAAGACGACATCCCAGCACCAGCAATCTCTGACCAGCCACCAGGACCCAAGGATCTCATGGATGTAGTGCGGTGCGGCTGCAAGGCGGAGGGGAAGGCATGCAGTACAGGAAGTTGCCAGCTGTCACCATGGCAAGATCTCATGCACTGTGTACTGCGCGTGTACATGCAGTGACGGATGCTTTAACCCATTCAGGAGACTAGTAGCGGATGGATGAAATCGAGGTGGATGATGGGAGACTGGAAGTAGACGAGGAAGTTGACAATACCAGTTCATTTGATTCTTATGATGAATATATAGGATTGCGCAATGCTTGATTTGTTATATAACATAACGTTAATGATAAGGGCTACTATGCTAAACTCTACTTGTGCTTTATGGATGCTTGACTTTAGTAATTATCCGTAACAGTACGACCATAAGGTATTGTTAGTTTTGCCGTCACCCCCAGTGGTGTGGGGTGGATCGCCTGCAGTGCTTGTTCATCCTTTCGGAAATTAAATTTCACCTGGTTCGGCCCTTATGGTTTTGTGTCCGTGATAATTGAATCAGTTTATACCCCTTATACGGAATGTGGCTAAGTGATATGGTGTTATAACGGCACATGGCCTCTGGGCATGCTATCGAAAGTCAGGGCTGGTGCAGTGCTGATTTGGCGAATCCCACATGAAGGTGTACGACACACTGGTTGTTATACGGACGTAACTTTCCATTCATCCAGTCAATCAATATATCAATCAATCAATATATCAGCCAGTCTACTGAAACACTTGTCAGTCAACTCGGCATCATGAAAAAGTATGAAATAGACTCAAAGTCCTTCAAAATCGGTTAATTATTATCGGATATATGGCATTTTAATGATTTGGTGCACCTTATCATGGTCCAAATTAACGTGACCTTGACCCCTACAGCAGGACATTGACCCTGAATCGCTAGTAAATGTCAATTAATTGATAAAGAGCAATGGCAAATCAGGAGATGGACACTCAAAGTCATTATAATTGGTTCATTAGGGCTATTAATCATAATTTTACTATTTTTTTGACTGAAAATGACCTTGAACTTGACCTCTGACCTTACATGGTACACCAAAATTACAGAACTGACGACAGAAATGGATTCCATCTGGGTCAAAAATTATATAGAAAAGAGGTATCACATGTGATTCTAAGTTGACTAGTCAAAAAGTTATATTTCACCCTCGTCCGCGGCGGCCATCTTGGATTTATGCAAATTATGGGAGTTCCCCAAAGTTGTCGCTTGGACAACCAAGCTAAATTTTTTCCATAGACCCATGTGAGTATGAAACCATGAAAAAACAATACACTTCTCACAATAACATGGTCCTCAATCTGGCAACTCGACTATTACTGATATTGTCTATAATGGTGATCACTGTCGCACAAATTCGTGTTGTAAATTACATAACAAAGCTGTTTATCTCCAGGTGTCTGTTATAAGGCCAATTGTTCATGTAATGTTTCACATAAAATGGCATGTCCGGGATCACGTGGTAAATGCAATTTGTAACGAAGGTATGCACAGACCAACCTACACACTTTCTTATTGTGAATAACAAATGTTATTGCATAATGATGGGTACAGAGATGAGTATACAGTGATGTCCTCGTAACACCTCGTTTGTACGCTACGTGGCGATACTTCAAGCAGATTTTCACATGGATATGTTCAATCGCGTGTCCAGCACGCGCGATCAAGTTGCTATTGTAGGTGAAAGGTTTCTTCTTGCGTTGTACGGTACTGAGAGTTCGCATCATTGGACCAGTATCGCCACGTAGCGTACACACGAGGTGAAGAGAGGACATCACTCAGTGGTAGTTTTCAACTATCCAATCTGCCATAGATTCGATGTTGCGGGTATTAACTACCGGTGTTGGGTCACATGATACCTTGTCAAAATTGAGAATACATATAAAACCTAAGTTAGACTAGGCGGCCATTTTGGCTGTCATTTTACCATCCATCTTGAAAAAATGTTAGTCAAAAAATGCTAAATAGCCTTATTTAATATTTTCCTCAGTGTAATATTTTATATCTTTCAATATATGGATAAGACTTTTTTTTATAGTTTTTCCTTTATCATATATAACCGTAACATGCGTGATTTGGCGGCCATTTTGGCGGCCGGTTGAAAGCCCGGGGACTTTTTTTGTCTTGTTCTTTAAATTTTTCTGGATGTTTTTCCCGAAAAAAAATTAGCTTGTTAACGTTAATTTCCTTGCCAAATTCTAAAATACCTGGCTTAAATGGGTGTTTAACAGAACATGCAAATGATATTATAAACCTATTATCGAACAGTCTGGCAATTAAGGAAATAATGAAAACACGGTGCAAACAGTTCCTGTTTTATAGTTGGTACGAACGTTCGCAGTTTTCGGTGGAAAAAAATGATCCGAACTCTGGCACGAACAGTCCTGGTGCGAACTTTATCAGGGACGAAATGTCATTGGCACGGACAAGCCCTTAAGGCTGTAAGTCCTCATTTAAAGAAATTGTTTTTATCTTCGTTCAAATTGTAATACTGCAGAAAAAGATTCATATGTTTACGTTATACATCATATTATAGGATATTTAAATTAACACATTTATCTTAGGACAGCTATCTTAAATGAAAACAAAAAATGAGAATCTCTATATATATATTAGTCCTAATATCGTCTTTAAAAACGCACAGTTATCTTTGCGCAACATATCATAAATACACACAAAAATAGAGAATATATGTTAGTCATAATATAACTTATTTCGAAAAGCACAGTTATCTTTGTTCAAAGTATCATAAATGCACAAAAATAGAGAATCTATGTTAGTCATAATATAACTTCTTTAAAAAGCACTGTTATCTTTGTGCAAACTATCATAAATGCACATAAAATCGAGATTATCTTTTAGTCATAACATAACTTCTTTAAAAAAGCACAGTTATCTTTGTGCAAAATATCATAAATGCACAAAAAAAATCTATTTTAGTCATAATGTAACTTCTTTAAAAAGCACTGTTATCCTTGTGAAAACTATCATAAATGCACAAACAATCGAGATTTGTCTTTTACTCATAATATAACTTCTCTAAAAAAGCACAATTGTCCTTGTGTAAAATATCATGAATGCATCAGAAATCCATGATATATGTATAGTCTTTTAATATGTAAGGGGGGTCGGTACACGCTTCCGTAATATTTAGTCTTTTATACATAATACAAGTTTTTATTTACATAAACATATGTATCATATAACTGGTAAATACACCATACATAGTTACACTATGTAAGGGGGTCGGTATACGCTTCCGTATATATGCGTGTATGCTGTTTTCTAATATAAATGTGTACGTGTATAAGTCTGATCTGGGCTTACACTGTTTATTAATCATTATGAAGCATGCACTATAGTTATACGGAGTAAACAACCACACAGTGTAACAATTAGTTAAATCACGTAAATAATTACAGATGACCGATGTACTCGATATATATATTCTCAGGCTAGCGAACTTTTTTTTTAAGTTAATATCTCGGGCAATAAACATGTAGCCTAATGCAAAACAGCGATTGAAACCAGTGTACATGTATACACAGATCAAGCTGCGCATCCGCACTCTAAACGGGGTCTACACTGGTTGTACAAATATAGTTCAAGGTTTAGTTTGCAGTAAATAATTCGCGATAATTCTGCTTAATTCCCTGTAAGTAAAATCAACACATTTAACAGGCCCCAGTTTTGTTTGAGCAAATCCAGTTGCTCAAAATAGCGACCCCATATGCATAAAGAGGGTTATGAAAAATTCAGACTGCACTGGACTATGAAAATTACTCAGCAATCACCAGTGCAACTCACATATTGAAGTCACTATGAAAATTTTCATAACATTGTTCTGAGAAAAAGCAATAGTCATTATGAACATTTTCATAAACCGTACTATCACTATGAAAATTATCATAAGCCGTACAATCGATCTCACTATGCAAATTTTCATAAACCGTCATATTCCCTCTCACTATGAAAATTTTCATAGACCGTAATATTCCCTCTCACTATGAAAATTTTCATAGACCGTCATATTTCCTCTCACTATGAAAATTTTCATAACATTGTTCTGAGAAAAACAGTAGTCATTACGAAAATTTTTGTAAACCGTACTGTCACTATGAAAATTATCATAAGCCGTACAATCGATCTCACTATGAAAATTTTCATAAACCGTCATATTCCCTCTCACTATGAAAACTTTCATAAACCGTAATATTCCCTCTCACTATGAAAATTTTCATAGACCGTCATATTCCCTCTCACTATGAAAATTTTCTTAAGCAGTACTATCCCTCTCACTATGAAAGATTTTCATAAGCCGTAATATTCCCCGTCTCAACGATGAAACATTTTCATAGACCGTCATATTCCTCTCACTAATGAAAATTTTGCATAAGGACAGTAATATGACCCTCTCACTATGAAAATTTTCATAGACCGACATATTCCCTCTCACTATGAAAATGTTCATAAGGACAGTAATAAATGCCCTCTCACTAATGAAAACATTTTCATTTTTAGACCGTCATATTCCCTCTCACTATGAAAATTTTCCATAAGCCGTAATATTCCTCTCATTATGAAAAATCTTTTTCTTTTTTTTAAACAGTACAATCGCTCTCACTATGAAAAGTTTTCATAAAACCGTAATATTCCCTCTCACTATGAACATTTTCTTAAGCCGTACTATCCCTCTCACTTTTAAGATTTTCATAAACCGTCATATTCCCTCTCACTATGAAAATTTTCATAAGCCGTACTATCCCTTTAACTATGAACATTTTCTTAAACCGTACAATCGCTCTCACTATGAAAAATGTCTTAAGCCGTACAATTGCTCTCACTATGAAAAGTTCATAAAATGTACGATCGCTCTCGCTATGAAAATTTTCATAAACCGTACAATTCCTCTCACTATGAACATTTTCATAAACCGTAACATCGCTCTCGCTATGAAAATTTTCATAAACCGTACAATTCCTCTCACTATGAACATTTTCATAAACCGTAACATCCCTCTCACTATGAAAATGTTCATATTCCCTGTCACTATGAAAAGTTTCATAAACCGTAATATTCCCTCTCACTATGAACAGTTTCATAAGCCGTACCGTCATAAAATTTCCGATCGCTCTCGCTATGAAACCATACAATTCCTCTCACTATGAAAAATTTCATAAGCCGTACAATCGCTCTCACTGTGAAAAGTTCATAAAATGTATTATCCTTCTGCCTAAATTTTTTTTCATAAAATGTACAATCCCTCTCACTATGAACATTTTCATAAATCGTAACATCTCTCTTAACCGTACTATATATTGAAGTCACTATGCAAAACTCCGATCAGAATTCTCAATATGCCGTATCTTGTCATTGCGTGGGAAAACATTTATTTGATCCTGCGACAATACGTTAATACTTGTTGCATTTTGAAGTGCAGGCCCTAATCAGCATACAGCCTCGTATGGCTCCGGATATGCATTGTAAGTTTAATACACCAGTAATGTGTGAGCAACTAAATAGCAAATAGGTCTCGGTCACTGCGGCAAAGCATATTCAATGTTTATTTATATCCACAGGTTAATATTAAAATGGTGACTGTGATGGTAAAACTATTTAAAAAAAAAATATCCTAATTGTGTGTAGAAAGAAGAAAAATGTCGTGGCAGTCGTGTTGCGTGATTATCCATAATTTTTTAAATAAGGCATATAAACGATCAAATAAAAGGCCGTGTTTATATTTGGGATAGTCAAGCAGCACGATTGTCACAGTCATCTTACTGATATTCCATTAATATTAGGTCTTAGAGGTGATTTGTTTTTGTTTCCATGGCAATGTTTATTTTTTACAGTTTTCGGCAACACCATTGGGAACTTTCTAACCATGTTATCATTACTGCCACTTTTTATCACTATTGGAGTATATGTGTGTATGTACAGAAGACAAAACATGAAGATCATCGTATGACATTTAATATACGTACGTCATTGCATCAACTAAACAACTTATTTAAAATGTACCAAAGTAGTATGTGTATCTTTAGAACTTCTAAGATCCGAAGAGAATGCAATTCATTGATTCCTATATGTGTAAATATAATACGAATATTCTACAATTACTTGGCATGTTAGTTTCTAACATTGTCTCTTTTTACTGGCACAAGTATACCGGACATCCATTACATTTCAGTTTGTAATAGTATTCAACAAAGCACTACTTTGTTATGATAAAATACAAAGCTCTGCATATCCTGTTTATAGGCCAGTTGCATTCCACAAAACACATGACCACGAATAGAAAATGTGAATTCCTTTAATTACTGACGTGTAACGGCCTGTCAACAGCTAACGCCATATGATATACGTCATATGAATTTTGTACCTAAGAACATTTTTCATGACATTTATTTACAGAAACTTTGATAGTTTCTGTAAATGACGTCGAAAGATAACACAATTTCTATAGACAATGTGGAAGGCTGTGCAAATTTCGTCAACTTTCGACAGGGAAAATACCGTAAATTTTGTAAATATTTTTCATAAGATATTGCACATGTTCTTAGATAGAAGATCAAATGGTTCGTTATATACTGTACGTGTATTAGACCGGGTTTACTGGTTCGAATCCCATATTTCACCTGACAATTCCAAAATCAGTATTGAATATTTGCAGATGAAACAATATATATATTCAGCCCTGAAATTATAATAACCTGATTTGGTTACAGATACACACCAAAACGGCTTAGCCCACCTCCCTAAAAGTAATAGGATTATTACTAATCCTACTAATTTCATAATGGTATTAAACCAGATTCAACTCTTAAGTAACATGAAAAAGTGAAAGTGAATTGGTTTAACGTCCCAGCAAGAGCTAATGCCATATATAGACGGGACCACAGTTTAAAGTCTCATCCGACAAACCTGTAACATGAAAGCAGGCATTAAAATGTACCTGAGGACCAAACCAGGGATATCGAGATTCCGGTAAGGATGGAACCCATCGTTATAGTTACCATTCGCATGTTCCCAACCAACCACCCGCTTACAATGTTAAATATAATAGGAGACACAGTATTTTTAATACTTTAACAGTTGTATATGTGATGCCTCCCAACATGAACGACTTTTACTGTATCAGAATGTTATTTTCTGTGCCAGGTATGGGGCGCCGTTTTGGACTTTAATAGCACTTTGTGAAATCACCCATGCGAATGGGTGATTATCACCTATTCGAAAGGATGATATCACGAATTCATAATGAATGGGCGATATCACCCTTTCGAATAGGTAATATTACTCATTCAAATATGTGATATCGTGTATTCGAATCATGATATCACTGATTCAAAACGAATAGGTGATATCACCCATTTCAATAGGTGATATCACCCACTCCTTTTTAATCGGTGATATCACTGATTCGAATACATGATATCACCCTTTCGAATCAATGATATCACCATTTCGATACGAATTGGTTATGGTGCGCTCTTTTGGACTTTACTAGCACTTTGTAATATCATCCATTCGAATCGGTGATATCACCTATCCACAATTCAGAATTCATGGGTGATATCACACTTTCGAATAGGCGATATCGCTCATTCGAATGGGTGATATGTAGATTCGAATACGTGAGATCACCCATTCCTTTTTAATCGGTGATATCCCCGATTCGAATACATTATATCACCGATTCGAAAGGATGATACCACCTATTTATTAAAAGGGTGATATCAACTATTCATTTCGAATTGGTGATATCACGCATTCGGAGCTGAATAGGTGATAATATATATTTGAATGGGTGATATCACAAAGTGCTATTAAAGTCCAAAACGGCACCCCATAGCCAGGCAGATTGATTGACAGGGATTCTATGCAGTTTACCATTACGATTTGTAACTTTATACATGTACGAGGGTCATCGCATATATATTGAAAACGTGTCACATCACTACTGTATCGATACTTGCTAACATACATCTTGCTATAGACCTATCTGATTCGCACAATGTCAGCTGTAACTCATCAGCAGAAAAAAGTATTTGTGCCAGAACAATATCGGAAATATTTCCCATATGCCTGACTATTGTTTGTCAAATACTATACTATTGTCTGTGTCATGAAACCTGCCCAACTATTACGACTATATATGCAAAAACAACATTTTGGTTGATAATATTAAATTTTACCCAAACCCTTTAGGATGAGCCGTTTTTCTATTTCGTAAAATTCAGTCAAATGTTAATTGACTCCGAAACCTGGCTATATAGATTGGAAAATGATCGTAGAAAACAAGAGATATGTTTTTGAACATTACTAGATTAGTTAAAAATTTAGAAAATAAGTTCCTTACAACACCGTGAATATGATATAAATATACAATAATACAGTGCACATGCTGACTTCAAAATTACGTGATTTGTTAATGTACCTGTCACATATAGGTTTCGCCATATTGGCTTTACTGTAAAGTACAACAAACAATAAATACATTGTGCCACACTAGTAGAGGAAATATTCTTCTTTCATCTGGTGTAATTGTTGGTGTTACACACATATCGCTAAACGCACGCATGATTGAAATGGTTCAATATGTTCCCTGTTAGTGACTGATTGTATCACGAGAATATATTTGACCGTCGGCTGTTCGTGTCGTTATTTTAAAGTTTCAACGTCACTTTGCTATTTCAACGCTCATATTCCAATCATAGATCTCGTCATTGGCCACTCTTTGGCGAATGCCATCCTCGTCGAATGTCACCAAGTATCCTGCAAATAGTAATAGTATACACGTATATGTATGAACACGTACGGATCTGAGACAGATGAGACTGGGTAGACCAATCTGTAGTCAGCAATACATGTACCACATAAAGCAGACAAGCATACAGTGGTAATCACAATGTTTTCGTTTGTTCAAATAGCGACCGTCTAGGGGTTTCGCCTGCACGTGGTTATCTATTATAAATAAAAATCCGTGTGTCGGGCATATTATAGTTAGTCAGAATAGATGGCTATATTGCCAGTCGACATGTGTTATTATTTTAAAAATTTGATGGTTTGTAGCCACGAATACATTGGACGATTATGGAAGCACAAATTCTTATTATAATATCATGCTTGCTCACAACTGATATATGCAATTACGGTTAATAGAAAGATGACTATACATACAATAAAATAAAACAGAATTAAATCAATGAGCCTACATATACATATGCAATATTACACCGTTGACCAGTATATATTAACATGGGAACAATGCGACATATACATCATTCTCTGCAAGTAATTGCTGCAAAACGCAACAACACACTTACGTGTTTGTATTTCCTTCTGTTATTGGCAATAAGTGATCGTTGCCGGAGTGATAGGGTTTACGGACATGTGCCGATTCTGATTAGACTGTGTATTCCAAACAGATTGACCAGTCTATGGATCAGTTAGCCATAACATAAGTCAATGAAACCCCATGCTTTTAACAAAGTATATAAAATAATATTAGCCAGTTGACCTATATCGGATGCAGACTACACGAACGATCATTCGCATAAGTCATAGTCATCCAGTCACAGTCACATATCGATATGTTTCCACGCTGCTTTACTAACCGTTTCATTTGTACTTGATTGATGATAGCTGGATATGCCTTTCCGTCTTTCTTGTATAGTGCAAACACTCTATTGCCAATTCTGAATCTTTTCTGGAATCGAAACAACCATGTAATAACAAATTGAATAGCATGTATTGTTACATAATGGTACCAGACCTGGGGGCCGTTTCACATAGCTTCTTACGACTAAAATGTTCGTAAGTGCAAAATTAGTATAGTCTGTAAATGTCACATTAACAATTTTTTCTTGTAAACAATTATTGAATTTACATTTATGGAGAATAGGCTGCATATGCTCAATAAATGTAAATCCATGAACATAAATTTCCAGACGATCCTAAAGTTTCACTTACGAACATTTTAATAATACGAAGTTTAGTGAAACGTGCCCCAGGACTGGATTTATTTACACTGTTTTTACACATAAATAATGTGATTGTTTCAAACAAGGAATTACACGCTTGTGTTCTTTAGCACCGATGCGTGGCATTTTCCGTCTCGTAGACAAATCTAGGAACCGCACATCTAGAACCTGGATAGCGTCGTCGTGTTTTTGTTTCATGAGACTTACTTGGTAACAGAGGAGAAAACGTGCATCAACCAGATTGGAAGAAATAACTAGTTGTATTATGATTTTGTTTTCAAATTATGGCAGCCATCTTATTATTTACAAATACACATTATCTTGTAACTGTTTAGTGTGCAAATCCTGTAAAATATTGATAGACACATGTATGTATTTCCAAGAACCATGGTAAAGTAATTTTGAATTTGACTGATTGTATTCCCATGCCACGGATATAAAACAATACACTCAAATGAGAACGAAGAGTCCATATAAAGTTACCCAGTAAATATGAGCAGATAACATGGTGCACGTGATAAACGAGAGGCTTGGGTTCAGAACTAAATATATCATCATTTATTTTCCATCCGAGATAACCATCAGGCCCTAAGTTCCAACATTTCTACACAATCACACTGGCCCTGAATGATAGTGGAGTGCAACAGCACATGCCGTATATACTTACCACCTCGTTGGTCACTTTCCGTAGTTTACTTGTTCCTTGTTGTTCACATTCTTCGCCATTCTTCACCTACAACATGATATGTATTATCAGACTATATATTATTTTTCTTACATATTTTGACATTAAGCGGTTTAGAATCTCTAAATTGACAACAGCCGCCTACTGGTATGTAATGAAAGACACACATTTGGTTGTGACAATTAATGATACTGGAAAAATAATCAATTGATTAATAACATTGCGGCTTTTTACCCGACAGTGTCATCTTGTTGTTGTTTTTTGTAAATCTGTATGGTGGCTTTTAATTTGTGCATTCTGACCAGGAGCTGCACTGTTCACCATTTAGTCTAAAGTGTACTAGGAGGGAACAATTCCTAGAAATAACCTCGAAATCCTACCCCGGGAAGGTGGGGAATATATCCGAGAAAATTCCCACATCCAAGGTTATTCCATTGAAAATTCGACGGAATTGTAACAAACTACAAACACGACTAAAAAATCTATTTTATTTGTGTTACGATAATGATATTCGTGTTTCAGCCTCGTTTAATATTACATTGTTTTCACATATACCTCATGAATCCATGTAAAGTGGATTGAGTGTAATAAATTGAATTGAACTGAATTGAATACATAAAGTAAAAGTAAGACAAATATTAAGTAACCCCAACGTCACCACGGGTATCAATTATTAATTCACCCGATGCCGCGGTAACCTGCTTGCGGCAAACGTTTGGTCATATTTTGGAAATACTGGCGCGATAATGGTTTCAGTGGGACAATTAGTCTCACGCCGTAGGCCGTTTATAATTACAAAATAAACAGCACCATAGGTGCACCCATAACCGCCTGTGTAGCTGTAGACATATGGGAAACTGGCAGTGTTTGCATCTCCCACCGCGGGAATTTTTCGTGATCGCGCTAAGCAATTAGAAACAACCCTATCTGTCGTACTTCACGTATTCCCGGTGACGTTTGAACAGTAGAACTTATTAACCAAGAACTATAACACTGGATGGCCGGGCCCCGCATGTTGCTCCCCGCCGAGGCATGAATAATGCAAAAAAGCTTTAAACCCGTACACATATTATCGATTATATAAAAATACACTGAACATAACAACTTTTAACCAAATTGTCTGGAAAACGTTTAAAGTCAATTTCAAAGTAATTTGACCTTGACATTGGGCACAGGGGGCCGCACGGGTTGGGCATAAGAATGAAAATATGATAAACACACATGTAATGTTTTGAGTGAATTGGTTAAGCGGAGAAATAGTGTTCTTAAAAAACTTTAACTTTACTAAATCCAAACTAGAAATGTGGCCTGTCGGCACATGGCAGCCAAAGAAAACGAGGCACATTTAAAAACATAGTGGACCAGAGAAGTGTGTATTTATCACAGCATGTAGTAGCCCATCATGGCAAGGGTGTGTGTGACATATCAAACAGATACATGCAAGGAAACTGACATTATAAGACACGTACCCGAGTTTCGAACGCACCAAGTATTTTACCTTTACCCTGGCCTTAGCGGCGTCAAGA